>QRFJ01003282.1:102690-199327 GCA_006176705.1 Cocos nucifera
ACGTGGATGACATCCTTCTATTGGGTAATGATATTTCCCATATGTTGACATCAGTCAAGATGTGGTTTTGTACTAAGGAATTCTCGATGAAGAACCTGAGGTGGAAGCATCTCTTTATTCTAGGTATTAAGGTGTCTTAGGGATAGGACCGGAATAGGAGTGCTAGTGTACTTGTCTAGTCTGAGAATGATTAGACCATTCTTTAGTAGCGAAGTACTAAAAGAGTTTAGTATGGAAACTCTAAGAGGGGATTAATACCCTTCAGAATGGTAATCATCTTTCAGAGAATTGTGCCCCAGCACCTCCGGAGGAAATAGAACGCATGAGCAAGATCCCTTATGCTTCTGCAATTAGGGAGCACTCTGTATGTCCATGCTATGTACACGACCTCTGATATAGCCCATGTGTGAGTGTCACAAGCAGATATCAAGTCCAAATCCAGGTGAAGAACACTGAGACTTCTGTATAATATATCCTTATAGTACTTGAGAAGAACTAAGGATATGATGTTGGTCTTTTGGAATAGGAGAACTCCAAGTTCCAAGGATACACAGACTCGGACTTTCATGTCGATATAGATGATCGAAAGTCGAAATCTGGCAGTCTGTTTTGTGCTGAAATGTTCCTAGCAAAACGGTGATACTAATCTAATCCGCGATTACTTTGAGAAAGGTTACGTTGGGTAGAGAGTCAACTCCACAGATACATTGGCAGACCCACTTACAAGCCGGTTGGGCCAGCAGAAGATCGAAGCCATCTTGAGAGGAAGATGGGACTTAGACTTGTAGCCAATTGGCTTTAGGAAAGTGGGAGATTGTTAGATATATGTGCCCTAGAAGCCAGAATTGGCTGACACTTGTAATACACTTCTAGGGGCAAAATTATAATTTTGACTATAATCAATAAAATGGGTTATTTTCTATCACATATGTGTATTTAGTGTCTGTGATACATCCTTTGAGTTAATGGTAATGATAATTCATATTTTCAAGAGTTGAAAATTTAAGACATGAATAATCATTATTAACTCATAAAATGCTCCCGACCATAGGATCATCACGAGGATGGTGATTGATCCGGAAGGTTGGTGTACGATCGCTTCTCTTTAGTAGATGAGTCTTGAGTCTACGGTGTGGAGACACCGGAGCGAGAGTACAGGTACTCGTTAGAGAATGAGGGCACTGAGCGTGACCACCTCGAGTAGTCATTAGGGAGTCTACCTTCTCGTCAATGACTGACTCGATGCTGCAGTAGTGTGTCTGGTTCTTTGACCTGAGGATGCATCGGCAGTTCACCTTGAGGGTGTTATAGTTTGACTACACCATTACTCGGTCTCCTAGCCATATGGAACCCTGAGGTGTATGTTGGCTATAGCATGTTCATTGTAGGAACTGGATTGCATCAAGATGGAATCTATCTACCTCGGTGGTAGAGGAGCAGCCCTATGATGATCATGAGAATCAAGTCCAGAAATCCATGGCCATGGTAGAGTGAAATAATAGAAAGAGTTTCTATTTAGATTTTCACATTGGACTTCGAATCGAATGATTACATCATATGACAGAAGACTAGGGTTTGACGAGTTCACCTTAACCCTAATCTGATCGGGGCTCAAGATAGAAGAACTTAATCACACAGGTAGCTGCACCAAGAGGTTCGCATTCAGCTCTGATGGGTTGCCACCATATACTGCTAGGTGTCACTGGTGGATTTTGGGAGCAATTAGAATGATTTAGATGATCGATCATTCTAGCTGTTCGAATCAGAAGAGTTCTGATCCATCGAAAGGAGTTTCGATGATGTCGATGATAGAGATCATGACATATCCCATTACCATACAGAACTGAACCTAACTGGATCACACAAACAAGGGTTTGAATCTGGTGATCATCAATTGAACTGATCTAGTTCAATTGATCTGAATGAGATTCAATTAGGTTCAAGAAAATCGTGCTAGCACTCGATTGAACCTAACGTTCTTCTTTTACTATCATAAATAAGTTGTCCTGACTGAGCCAAAGGAGTTTGTGCTCAATCAGAGGCCTTCATATGGTCTGACTGGAGGTTGTCCAAGTCAGAAAATAGGTTGTCTTATTTTGTAAGACATTACCTGCCATTTTTGGTCACCTACCATTTCTTGTTCTTTGACTTTGGTCAAAAGTCTACCTTTGACTGGTCAAATGTTGACCATTGATACTTTGACTTTTGACCACATGTCATGCACCTATTGGAGAGCTGGTGGGGGCTTGTCCCCCTGCCAGAACCTGGCAAGGAGGAAGGGCGCACGCCAAGGGTGGCGTGTGCCCAAGTAGGAGGCGCCTAGGAGTCCTTGTTGGACAAGGACTCCACCTCCCTTTTGGATTCCAATTAGAGTTCTACTAAGAATCCAGTTTGACTGGTCTTAGGCGCCCTCTAAGGAGGAATCCAGGGGTCTCTATTCCAACCAATCAGATTTAGATCTGATTTCACAAAGGGTTGTGATTGGTTGGAGAAGGAAGAGGAGTTGGATCACAAGTTAGGTCTATAAATAAGACCCTGCGCCCAACCCTAATTCCAATGCTATTAGATACGCCCCAAGGCTGCCTCTCCCCTCCTTCCTCCATGCCAAGCCCTCTTCTCCTCTTCCTCTCCACGTCCAAAAGGTGTTTTGGACTTGGTTTGGTGCGATCCAGATCAAGGAAAGGCGATCAAAAGCAAGAAGGCTGCGCTGCTGCAAAAGGACGACTGCTGATCTTCAAAAGAAGTTTTGAAGATCCTCCAGATCAGATCCAGATCTGATTTTTGGAGGTGTGATAGAGAAGAAGAGGATCTCCAGATCCAACCCGAGTGGATACCGGTAGAGGCCAGGCGCTTGCGTGGCTAAGATCCAGAACCTTCCGCTGCAATCAGGATCATCTACAGGGTAATAGGATTACCCAAACCAGGTAAATTGAATTTGATTTAATTTATCTTGTTTTATTTTATTTATTAAAATAATAAGAATCAGATCTGAAATATATCAAGATCTGATTGAGATCAAGAGAAAATTTTTGAAATATATCTCTTGATCTAATCAGATCTGGACGAACCTGGACCGGGAAATCAGGATTTCCCTTCACTTAGGGGGTATTGGTGCCGAATCCTATTGCATCGCCTGCACTACTTTTGTAAGACACCTTACCTACTATACCAGTAGATTGAATTAGTCCACATCCACCATTATTGCCGACTGGGGAGGTGATGGTGTAGGCGACTGCATCAGAGCCAAATGATCAAATGATTCTAGATCCGACCGAGAGGCAATGACGATGGATCACCAGGATGATGCTCTTCTAGATAGCATCTTGCTTGACTGGATACTCTTTTAAGAACAAAGGTCCAAATGTCCTGCATCTAGCATCAATCTTATTGGTGCAGAAATCAAATCATCACCGGATATGCTAGAGTGGACGTCTGAGATCTCGTCAATGAGACCTGCAAAACAAAGTCCGGGCCAAAGGTGGGTGATTCTAGTGTGGACCCTCTGATAATTAGGTTAGAAATCTAACCAACAAGAATAGAGTACTCAGAAGTTAAATAATAATAAGAAGAAGATGTATCTGGAAAGCCTTATTTATAGATGGAGTTGTAACCAATTGTCAGTGATTGTTGTAACCAATTGTCAGTAGGCCATTCCAATTCTATTATGAAGGGTGAGTAGGCAGTTGTAACCACTTGATAATGGCCAACTATAATCTGGTTGTGGTGCAAGTAAAAAATGCCTGCTTCTATTACTAATACTTGGAGGTCAGGGCCTATTGAGCTTAATAGCTAGTTACATGGGCTGTAGTTGTACTGTGAAATCGAAGATTAGATAGATTGAGTTTGAAAGTCAGTTACTTAAGCTAGACTTGTGCTTTGGATCCTGAGGTTGGATGAGCTTGAAAGTCAAACGAGCACCGAGTCTCCTGGCTGGGACTGCCACAGGATCGCTTCAACTAGTTTGAGGAAGGTTGGCTAGAATTTTGACCACATTCGAGGTCGAATCCTAATGGAAGCCGCTACTTCAAAATGGCTATTGTCAAGCTTGAGCTGAAGATCGGAGTCGAGAGGCACAATGGATACTCGAGGTCGAACATCAATGAAGAGTCACTGCTATTTTGGGATAAGCTATCACCAAACTTAGACTGAAGGTCAGAATGCGCTGAGCTCGGAGATAAGTCTTTTAATATTAATCAGATCCTGGGGACTAGCTTGGCTACATTTGATGTCGAACGGTGTCTTCAGGAGCTCAGCGATATTCAGCCTGCAAGGACTTCAGTAGGAGCTATTTTTCTCCCAACAATAATTTTAAAAAATCAATGATTGTCATGATATCCTATTACCTAATATGTTATGATATTTTTTAAATAAATAATGATTGCTCTGATATTCTATTCCTTATTATGCTATGATCATGATAGTTTTCAAAATCAATGATTGCAAGAATTCTAACTTTAATTCATAAGCCCTCAAATTCGATTTTGAATGTGAAAATGACTTATTTTAAGGATTGAAGTTTTTCAATCACAGATCCTATTCCTTTCTTACATGATAGTCCATGCCTTTAAATAGATCAGTGCTTTTATATCGAAATATAACATTCTCATCACTCTCTACTAGTCCTCATAGCTTATTCTCCATTTTAGAAAATTTTATTCATATAACTTTTCTATCAAAATTTTTTGGATCAAAGATAGTTGCATGTTCCTATGACCTCATATCATGAGTACATATGATTGAAATGGGCCTATTATATCCCAAGATTTATTCTCCAAAGGGCGAAATCTATCCTTAAGAGCACATCACATCTTAGGTGATAAGTATTTTTATCTAGCAATTTTTATTCTTATCTATTTTCTAGTATATTTTTTCTAATAGATGGTTTTATGATGGCTTTGTCAAAGTTTCTACAATCGAAAGGGCTATTGATGCGGACACTAGAGCCAACAGAAGTCGGCAATATAATTTAGATTCAATTTGGATTGAAGAAGCCATATCAGAATAACTCTACTTCAATTATGTTGTTTTAGTCCTTTTGATTTAATCAATTAGTTCTTTTGATGCATTTAGTTTTGAGTCCATAGGACCATACTTGGGTTTATTTTGGATTGAGCCTTATTTGGAAAGAAACCATCATAAAGAAACAAGCTTGGTCCACGTCATCTTTGGAGCCACCATCCTCCACACTCCCAGGAAGAAAATACACACGCCAGCATGTACCATGCCCAAGGATCCTCATGCTAAGTTGTGCCAGGCATCAAGCACCCATATGGAGTCCCTTTTCTTTCCTAGGATTTCTAAGAGTTCTTGATTTCTTACTTATTTTGTTAAAAGACTGATTTTTTTCCTATGGTTCCATAAAAGATAGGTATGATATATTATTGTATTTGGAAACCATATATAATACTTTACTTTTTTGTTGGGAGGGTTGATTTTTTCTTATAAAGAAAATAGGATTCCTAAAGAAATAGGACCCCTAGGATCCTATATAAACCCATGTATCTTTCATGAATGAGACAATGAATGAATGAATCAATCAATCAATTTATAATTCCCACAAACATTTGTGTTGGTCGCTCCGAGAGGAAGAGGGTGTGAGATCCAAAATCGCCTCACGAGGGGAGGATGTGAGGCCTACCTTTTTCTATCTTCTTAACATTCATTTTCTTGAGATTTAGTATTCCTACGACCCTGATTCGTCTTCACCATCTACCTACATAAGCCTATTCCACCAAAAGAAGATCTATCTCCTCCAAGATTTTCATCTATCATGTAGAGAGAGAAAGAGTGATCTATTATTCTATAGATTAAACGTTGACAAGGACCTTCGTTCTTTCTCAACTGATCTTTGATTTTTTTATTTTTTTTTTTAGATTCGATGTTGGTAAAGACCCAGTTTCTTATCGATAGATCTGCTTGGTTAAAAGATAAAGAGCCCTAATTAGGGTAGTTTCTTAACTACCACGATCCGGATCCTTCTTATCTTTTTTTTGGATTTTCTTGCGAGCTTAATTTCTTGCTATCCTTCATTCCATTTATATTTTTTTTATAATTATTCATGAGCATGTTTAATTTCTGCTATCTATCTATTTACTTTATTATTGCTAGTTATTTACTGATCTCTAAAATGGCATTCATCAGCATCATTTAGATTGATCGTGCTTTGGTCCCATGTCAATCAGTCATGCCTTCTGAGCAGAGTATAGGCAACTATACTGTCTGCCCTAGGAATAATGTGCCACGATCGGACGTGATTTGTTGTTGATGAATGGAAGAAAACTTTATGTTTTCTTTTCTTTTTTTAGGCTGTCCCGCATCAATTTGGTATCAGAGCCAGGTTGGTTAGGGCTTTAGTTTAAATTCTATAATTTAAAATTTTTGCAAGTTAAAATTTTCATAATTTAAATTTTATAATTTACTTTTAAGTATTTTTTTTACTATATCTTATTCCTGCATCTTGGACTTGCATGACCACTAGATCAGGTACCAACGTCCTATTTTTCCACCCAGTACCAACATCCTACTTTCTCACCCAATACCAACATGGATTCGAATACAGCAGCCATCATTAATGCCCTGACTGAGAAGTTTGATGATATGAAAGATTTTATGAAAATCATGAGTGAAAGAATAATGGTACTAGAAGAAACTAGGTAAAGACAATCTGAACCTGAGTCTTTCCAACTATCTATAGGACAGAGAAGAAGGAACCTTGACATAGATCGATCTATAGTAGCATGCCCCCATTATAACCAGTTCAATCAGGATGAGCATATCCTTAGGAATGTAAAGATCGAAGCCCCAAGTTTTGATGGTTATATAGATCCGAGAGAGTACTTAGATTGGAAATCGGGCATGAACCACTATTTTAGATGGTACAAAATATCTGAAGCAAGAAGAGTTAAGTTTGCTAAGATGAAGTTGGTTAGGCAAGTTCAACTTTATTGGAAAAGTATTGAACATCTTCTCAACCAGAAAAGATAAGATTCGATAGAAATCTGTGATGAAATGAAGGAGAAACTTAGAGAAAAATACCTCCCCACCTCCTACCAACAAAGATTTTTAGATCAGTGGTAGAGACTTACTCAAAGAAATAGATCAGTCATAGAGTACATCACAAGATTTGATGAGTACCTCATGAGATGTGGAGTAACTGAAGATAGGGTTGTTACCTTATCTAGATTTAGAGCTGGATTACAAGAAGATATCCGGTGTGAGCTCTTTTTGCGAGAGGTAACCACGTTAGAATAAGCTTATCAACTTACCCTAGATTTTGAGAGATTTTTTAGGTATTCGACCATCCATCGTATTGAACCTTGCCGAGTAACCCCTTCTGGATCGAGACCCAATACTATCCAAACTCCTAGTAATGGACCTCCACCTACAAATCCTATTATGAGAAAAGAAGATAAAGAAAAAAGAGTTGCAGGAGAGTTATCTAAGGAAAGTAGTTCTTGATCCCACTGCTTCAAGTGCCATGGTTACGGTCATTTTGCTGCACAATGTCCCAACCGATTATTATTTATGGAAGAATTAGAAGAGAAAACTCTAAAAAATATTGAGGAGAAAGTTTATGAAGCTGATCCAGGCTTAGCCGAGCAGTTTGAGAGTACTGAGAAAATCCTATGTTTTGTTACACCAGAGTCAGACCTTAGGCTTGGAGTTGTTAGGTATGTTCTAGCACAGACTAAGGAGAGTGAAGACTGGCGTAGGACTTTTATTTTCCATACCTTCATAAAATTTAGTGATAAAATTTGTAAGATGATTATTAATAGTGGTAGCTATATCAATGCCATCTCCACCGATACGGTTAAGTGATTAGGATTAGCTCCTATAGATCATCCCAGCCCATACCGTGTGTCTTTGATAGATTTCTCCTTTATTCCCATCAAACTTAGATATCGTGTTCCCATCTAGCTCCATTCTTATCAAGATCATGTTTGGTGCAATGTCTTACCATGAAAGTTGGAAGTATCATATTAGGTTGGTCTTGGCTGTTTGACAATGATGTTATGATTATGGCCGAACCAACTCCTGTAGTTTCACTCATAAGGATAAGAAGATGACGATCAATTCTTCTCCACCTAAGGCTACCAATAGAAAGATAGGCGATGGACCAAACGAAAACATCAAAAAGAAAAGCCTCCATCTAATAGGTGCTAAGGAATTAGAGATGATCGTGAGTAAAGGATCACCAGTTTGGATGATTGCTATGAGAGAAGTTTGTGAGGACCCTAAGATAGATCATCCCAAGCAAGTAGTTCGTAGATATCAACCTAGAAAATCAATAGACCTTATCCCACTACCCATGCATGCTAGAATTTTTGAATCTACAGAGTCATTTGCATAGCATGTCAAGAGTTTATATAAAGAGATCAGTAAAAAAATTCGTATTAGTAATAAAGTTTATAAATAGAATGCAGATTCTCATCGACGTGCCCAAGAGTTTGCAGAAGGAGACTATGTGATGGTTCGAATGAGGCCTGAACGATTTTCACCAGAAACCATCAAGAAGTTACATGCTCGAGGAGCAGGTCCATTTAAGATTTTAAAGAAGATCAGACTAAATGCATATGTTGTGGACTTACCTTCTGATTTTGGGATTAGCTCTACTTTTAACGTTGCAGATCTCGTCGCCTATAAAGAGCCAACTTGGATACCTAGTGAGCCATTTGAGCCTGAACCAACCTTTGAGAGAGAGCCTATTCTTGAATGTCCATCGGCCAAAATGTCAAAGCATGATCAGATTGAGAGAATTTTGGATGAGCAGATCATCTCCACCCGGAGTCGAGGCTATCAGCGGTACTTAGTTAGATGGTGAGGTCGATTGAAGTCTGAGGATACTTGGATCACTCGAGAAGAGTTGCAGCGTATTGATCCCGATTTGCTTGAGCGTCACCAGAGCAAAATCGACCCCCACTCGATAGGGTCGAGTTCTCTCTACCCTGAGAGAATTGGTGCGGACACCAGAGCCAACAAAAGTCGACAATATAATTTAGATTCAATTTGGATTGAAGAAGCCATATCAGAATAACTCTACTTCAGTTATTTTGTTCTAGCCCTTTTGATTTAATCAATTAGTTCTTTTGATGTATTTAGTTTTGGATCCATAGGACCATACTTGGGTTTATTTTGGATTGAGCCTTATTTGGAAAGAGACCATCATAAAGAAACAAGCTTGGTCCACGTCATCTTTGGAGCCACCACCCTCCACACACTCAGGAAGAAAATATACACGCCAGCATGTGCCATGCCCAAGGATCCTCATACCAAGTTGTGCCAGGCATCAAGCGCCCACATGGAGTTTCTTTTCTTCCTTAGGATTTTTTAAGAATTCTTGATTTCTTACTTATTTTGTTAAAAGACTGATTTCTTCCCTATGATTTCATAAAAGATAGATATGATATATTATTATATTTAAAAATTATATATAATGTTTTACTTTTTTGTTGGGAGGGTTGATTTTTTTTTGTAAAGAAAATAGAATTTATAAAGAAATAGGACCCCTAGGATTCTATATAAACCCATGTATCTTTCATGAATGAGACAATGAATGAATGAATCAATCAATCAATTTACAATTCCCACAAATATTTGTATTGGTTGCTCCGAGAGGGAGAAGGTGTGAGACCCAAAATCACCCCACGAGGGGAGGGTGTGAGGCCCACCTTTTTCTATCTCCTTAATATTCATTTTCTTGAGATTTAGTGTTTCTACGATCCCGATTCGTCTTCACCATCTACCTACATAAGCCTATTCCATCAAAAGAAGATCTGTCTCCTCCAAGATTTTTATCTATCATGCAGAGAAAAAGAGTGATCTATTATTCTACAGATCAAACGTTGACAAGAACCTTCGTTCCTTCTCAACTGATCTTTGATTTTTTTACTCTTTTTTTTTTAGATCCAATGTTGGTAAAGACCTAGTTCTTTATCGATAGATCTGCTTGGTTAAAAGATTAAGAGCTCTAATTAGAGTAGTTTCTTAACTACCACGATCCAGATTCTTCTTATCTTTTTTTTGGATTTTCTTGCGGGCTTAATTTCTTACTATCATTCATTCCATTTATATTTTTTTTTATAATTATTTATGAGCATGTTTAATTTTTGCTATCTGTCTATTTACTTTATTATTACTAGTTATTTACTGATCTCTAAAATGGCATTCATCATCATCATTTAGATTGATCGTGCTTTGGTCCCATGTCAATCAATCATGCCTCCTGAGCAGAGTATAGGCAACTATACTATCTATCCTGGAAATAATGTGCCACGGCCAGACGTGATTTGTTGTTGATGAATGGAAGGAAACTTTATGTTTTCTTTTCTTTTTTTAGGCTGTCCCACATCAGCTATGGTGCTAATGATGCCGATCGTGACCGACGGTTGAAGAAACAAAAGGAAAAATAGGGGATATGCATTTGAAATAGGGGAGAGGTATCTAATCATATCCAAGCAATTCTTTGCAGGAATTTAAGCCTATGAATGCTCAATAAAGATGGGGAAGATTGGGAGAAGAATAGATAGGATTGGGGTTGCTTACCTCATCTTCGATAGATGTTTGCCACGAAAATGGTGGCTGCCAACATGCAAAAAAAAAAGAAAAAAGAAAACTGGCTCCGTCGACTCTTGGAGAACGGAGATTAGTGGAGCAGGCTAAAGATGCATTAAAGGATGCTCAGGGATTGGTTTAAATAAAGGCCAATTGGTGGAGTTCCAAGATTTATCTAAGGCTGCAAATGGATTGGGTTGACCCTTGATCCAATCCAACCGAACTTGCTTAGACCCGATCCGATCCATTTTAACGGACCTACGGAGCCGGTTTGGATTTTAAAGTTGGACCTATTCAATATTCTAGGTCAGATATGGATTTATTGAATTTGAATCCAATTCGATCCAATATGATCCAAATTTAGTATTAAATCTAATATATAAACTATAAAGTAAATAGAGTAGGATTAGAATTCTAAATGCTTCTATAGCATTGTTATTTTTTAAAAATTTTATTTAATTTGACTATAAGATTTTGAAAAATTATTTATAAATTAAGAGCCGAAGTAAAATAATGTTTATTTTTTTTTACTATAAACTTTGCATATGTTAGTGTATCATACAAACTAGGTCTGATTAAAATTTGGATTCAAACCATATCTAAAATTTTTAGATTGTGATTGGATTATATATAGATCCGATTTGATCCAAATAATCCAATAAGATAAACTTTTTAATCATGAATCTCATTCAATCCAATTTGATTTTTAATTAAATTGGATCAGGATCCAACATTAGGATCTGATCCAGAAACTAGATCTAGATCCAATTTGATCTGATCTATTTATACCCCTAGATTTATCAGACTCTCACTTCGAGTCAAGGAAGAAAGGCGACTCCCAGCGGAAGCCCGCCTATCCCACGTGCCTTTTTTTGGGTGTGTGGGTGGGTTTGGAGTTGGTCCGGTCAAATTTCAGATCAACTTTGAGATGTTGAGCCTCACAGGGTACAAAGGAACATGTTATACAATCAAAAAAAAAAAAAAAAGAATATATATTTTTTTTGATATATCCTTTCTAATTTTCTTTTTATCTAGATTTTGAAGATTTTGTTCATAAATATAACTATCTGCTTTATATTTATAGTTATCACTCTACAAAAGATAAATATTTTGCAAGATAACTTTTTTATGATGTGTTATGTGAGATAATACAGATATTTCATCTACTCTGTTTAATGAGATGTTAGAACCAAAATGATCATTAATTATTAAATATATTTTGCTTATAATTTGTTATTCTACTTTCTCAAATATTATTTACTCTTTCATTATATAAATTTATATTTTTATTTTTATTATCTTCCAATGCATCACCTAGACATCATTCTTGGAAATTTGATTCCTCAATTGATCTGATCAAATTCTCTATTAGCCTCCGACCAACTCCACTAGATCTCCTATGCTTGGGGTAGAGCTAAGCCATGGATTGACTAGAAATATGGTATCCTTTCTTTCCATACAAAGAAATAGGATATCCTTTGATCCCATATTATCAGATATATTTGGGAGTTTACCAGTTTGAAGAGTTAAGAACTAGTCAAACCCTAGAGTACTACTTCCTCATGTAGCCTAGCTCGGCCCAATCCAAATTGTAGTTGGATATGTAAAAGTATGATAGATTATACAAACTATTGCACTTTCATGGGAGTCAGCAAATCATGTGACCATCCCCACGCTGATTCGAGATTTAGCATCTTATCCTTGTTGCATCTAAGCTGACTTTGATATCTACAATTGCAATCTAGACAGCTTAAGCACTTGATCCGATCTTTTGTAGGTAAAAAATTTATCTGAGAATTTATATTTTCTTGATAAATATTTTTAAAATAATATTTAGATAAAAAAATAATTAATTTATATTCTTTTATGTATGAAAAAGTTACTTCAAAATCTATTACTCATATTTCTTTACATTACTATCTTTCTGGATAAATTGTTAAAATTTATTCATATTTTTTATAGTATTCCTTATGCTTTTTAGATTTGGAGAAAGTGGATGACTGAGTTATTGAATATTAAATGATGAAAATATTAAAAATAAGAATGAGGTATTTTAGATATAAAATTAAATATCTATTTTACTGGTTGATGGAAAAATGATTTAGCCATCCCTTAGATAGATAAGATTTTTTTTTATTTTATGGGTAAATGCTACCTAAGCGAAAGTAACTTTGAATGGATTATTGGCTGAAAAAGGAGGGAAGCAAAAATTCAGCAAAAGAAAAATACTTTCTACATCAGAAGTGCTGTAGCTCAATGGATACTATCCACGATGATTGACTCTCGCATGAGATTGAAGCAAAAAAAAAATTTTATGCGAGGTGTCTATGGAGGTACACCATGCACGGTGTAGAAAGAACTTCCCCGATGAAATATTCTACAAATAAGTTAGAAGTGTGCCGTAGATGGAAAGGAACTATCAGTCAATTATTGATATCACTATGGATATATAAAAAAAAAGTCAAAAATAAATAAATAAATTAATAAAATAAAATAAAATAAATGTGATTATGGAAGGGGAACCAATATCTTTCATTATTCAAAATAAGTTTCACTGGTTCTTTCTTACACGCCAATCGTCGCTAGTTAAACGGAACCAATGATTAGAAACAAAACAGAACAATGCTCTAACCGAACAGAGACATAATTTTTGAAATGACATGCACCGTTCCATCCGTCCTCTAAGCCAAGTCTGGAGGTGGCTTATTGAGATCGATATCGACCCGAGGATGTCTTGCATTCCTAGCAGTCTCTGATGAGGATGTAATAGAATTCTCCAGCCCCGGCCAATGCTTTCGCTTGTGCCCACCAAGAGCCTGCCCTGTTAGGAATGTCAGGCTGCAAATGCTGCACCGATGCTCTGAAACTTCCATGCGGAATCCACCTTCACCAATCGAGCCTTCAGCCTGTGCTAGCGTTGCTTCTTTGATTATCCTAACTTTAGAATGACTCTTGCTTTTATTGTGGCTCATTGTATGACCCCCAAGTGCTTGGTAAGAAGAGAAAGATTTGTCGCATATGCTGCACAAATATTGCTTTTGGTCTGAGGCCGAGTCAGTCACTAATTCCACATCATCTATCTTGTTTGTTGGCTTATTGATTGCTGCAGTCTGATGGCTCAATGTTTCTCTTGTTTTATTGTAGCAAATCACCAATTTGTTAATATTCTGATTCGAGCCTTGAGTTTTTTCTACCTCCATCGTTGTAGAATTCACATTCATAGAATCTAGTTGTGTGTTGATTTTCAGATCATCCCCATTATTCATGACTCTTGAATCATACGGCGCAGAGTTTATATTTTGTTGTTTCCCGAATGGAGTTGAACCCGGAGAGATACCATTGGCCAAAAGCAGAAGATTATTAGCAGCATCGATCAATGGATCCTCCTCCGACTTGGGATTGGTAACTGCTTTCCCTTTCCTACCTCTCTTTGCAGTCACAGGCCACTTTAACGGTTGCAAAACTTGATCGAAACTATTGAAATCAGTAGTTGGTAGGCTAAACCTTTTTGTTGATGTTATTGGCACCAGTGTGTTCTCTTCAGGTGGTGGACTATCTCCTCTCCAGTTGCTTGTATGGCATCTCGTAGAACCACACGATGACATCATTGACAGAAAGTTCTTCGCACAAAGCCGGCCAGTGCTATCATCCGCATGTTTTCTTTTTCTGATTTCATGACGGATTGCTTCATGATCGGCAACATTCTCCTTAGTGCCCGGAGGAAATCTATCACTACACTGTTGTTTTGATTCAGCATAAGCATTTGGACTTTTAATAATTTCAGCTGTTAAGCGCCGGCCCAAAGATGGAGCATCACAAACTACATCTCCATTGTGATCTTTATGCTTGGAAAACTTCAATCTTGTCCGCAGCTCTGCTAGTGTCAGTATCTCAGTTTTACTAATGACGTCTTCTTCAGATTCAATTGCGAGATCATATTCTTCCTGTTTAGACTTGTAAACTGATCCAGTTGTAGTTTGTTTCGTCATGTATATATAATAAGCTAAGAAGCAAATTGTAAGAAAACGATTTGCTACACCTTTCTCTCAATCAGTTTTCAATACCATGTTGCGAGAAATCTACAAAAGAGTAACAATAACAGCTTGTTAGGAAAAAAACATCTGCAAGAGAGAAACGACAACGGCTAATTGAAAAACAACACTAAATAATTTTCTTGGAAGAATTAAAAAGGAAATGTTAAGAGGTTGTTGCTTCTTTGGGTTGGTTGAAACTTATGGATAAACACCAAAAATAATCGGTCTGTCTTGCAAAAGAACTAAATACATGGGGGCTTTTGAGCAAATTAGAGAAAATAAAATTTAATCAACTATCGTGTATCCAACCAAAACCAAAATAGTAAAATAATAATCTTATTGCGTCTTCGATCTATACACAATTCTCGGTAAATTTAAGTCCACAACAATGTGATTCAACCTTACTGATACGATTCATTCCTATTAACACCAAATAAACTATTACAACATGCTGCAAACACCAAACAAATAAAAAGGGCACTTTCTATGATACTGCCTCGGAAGCTTCAAAGCTACAAAGAAAACTATTTTTTTAAGGAAAAAAAATAATGCAATTAAACATTGCATATGCATCTTACCTAATCCTACATCCTAGGTGCTCTTTGTACGCTGCTCTTTTGACACATTATATTTTAGAGATCTAAAAGAAAAGTTAGCAAAGATTACCTCAGTTGCAACTTCTCCAAAAGAGTGATACGAAGCCGGCAACAACTTCACTTCTTGCAGCTATAAGACGGCTGTCCCGATAACCAACCCCTAGTAGCAGAAGCTCTTCTTGCAGCTACGTGATGCAATAAAAGGAAAGAAAACAGAGCCAATAATCAGATGTAAAAACAGGGGATCAACCACTTGCTAAACCTATAGTGGAAGGCCGGTGGTGTGACGATGGCCTTGTCCAAAAATATCGCATCGAAAGAGCTGTGGTGGCAACGACGCCGGTCGTGGCTGGCGGTGGAAGAAACAAAAGGAAAACAGGGGATATTTAGCCGAAACAGGGGAGAGATTTCAGACCATATCCAAGCAATTCTTTGCCAGAACTTGAGCCTATGAGTGCTCAATCAAGAAGGGGAAGACGAGGGGGAGAATGATAGATTGGATTGGGGCTGCTTACCTCGTCTCCGATAAATGTGCTGCGGCCACAGCGACGGTGGCTGCCGGCGTTCGGGAAGAAAGAGAGAGAAGAAAACCGGCTCGATCGACTCTTGGAGAAAGCAGATTAGTGGAGGAGGCAAAAGATACGTCAAAGGATGCTGGGGAATTGATTTAAATAGAACCTAACTGGCGGAATTCCAATATTTATCGGACTCCTACTCCGAGTCGAGAAAGACAGGCGACTCCCGGGAGCCAGCCTTTCCAACGTGTTTTTTTTTTTTTTTTTTTTTTTCGGGTCTGGGTGTGTTGTGGGGGTGGGGGACGGTGTTTGGAGTTGGGCCGGTCAAATTTGAGATGTTGGGCCCTCACAGCCGACAAAGGAGACAGAGTATCACCATGAACCACCCAATCAAAAAAAAAAAGAAAAAAAAAACCTTTGATATTTCCTTTCCAATTTCCATTTTATCTTGCTCTTGAATTTTTTCATTTGTAAATATAACTGTTTGCTTTATATTTATAGTTGTTTATATTTGTGTAACTTAAAAATTTTTATGGTTTATTACGTGAGATAGTATAGATATTTCATCTACTTTATTTAATTAGACATTGGAACCTGTTGTTGCAAAATCTGATTGACGTCGGATCGAGCTGAAGCCGAGAAAGATGAGATCACTGTCAGTGACTAGCAAAATAAAGTTTCGTCCAGAGTCGGTGGTGGTGGTTCCGGTAGGATCCTCCAACGATCAAGTCAGCTCTTCTGGCAAATAGAAATGGAGTGCTCAGGAAAGAGTTCGGTAGAGTTTCTGAAAGGAGAAGAGAGTTTAGAGAAAATATATCTGGAGGATCTCTTTTTATAGATAGAGTTTGTAGTTGATTGATAGTGACCGCTGTAGCCATCTGGTAGTGAGCCGCTCGAGATCTAGTGGCGTCTGTCACGAAGGGGGGTGCCGCCTGTAGCGCCACTTATAGCAGACTGATGGTGACAGCCATAGCTGTCCAGTACTAAGCTGCTCAGGGCCATATGGGATTTGGTATGGAGAGGAAGAGGTGTCGTCAGACTGATAGTGACCGTTTGTTGAGATTCAATAATGAAAGTTTGGATGAAGCAGGCATTGGTCAGTGAAGAGCTTCGACATATATCAATTTCAGAGGAGTTTGGACTCCTAAGAGGGATACGGCTAGAGGGGATCATCCGAAAAGGATGCTAGCTGAAGGAGTTCGGCTCCTATAGAAATTTGACAGAAGGAGAGATCCAGAAGGAGTTCGGCTCCTGTAGAAATTTGACTGAAGGAGGAGTCCGAAAGGAGTTCGACTCCTGTAAAAAATTCGACTGAAGGAGAAGTCCGGAAGGAGTTTGGCTCCTGCAGAAATTTGACTGAAGGAGTTCGGAAGGAGTTCGGCTTCTGTAGAAATCCGACTGAAGGAGAGATTCGAAAGGAGTTTAGCTCCTATAGGAACTTGACTAAAGAAAAAATTCGAAAGGAGTTCAGAAGGAGTTCGGCTCCTATAGGAGTCCGACTGAAGGAGAGATCCAGAGAAAGTTTGGCTCCTGTAGGAGTCTGAATGAGCGAGGAGTTCGAAAGAAGTTCGGCTCCTGTAGAAATTCGACTGAAGGAGAAATTCAGAAGAAGTTCGGCTACTGAAGAACTTGACTGAAGAAGAAATTCGGAGGAAGTTCGGCTCCCGTAGGAGCTTGACTGAAGGAGGAGTTCGGAAGGAGTTCGACTCCTATAGAAATCCGACTGAAGGAGAGATTCTAAAGGAGTTCGGCTTTTGTAGGAACTTGACCGAAGAAAAAATTTGGAGGGAGTTCAGCTCCTGCAGAAATTTGACTGAAGGAGAAGTCCAAATGGAGTTCGGCTCCTGTAGAAATCGACTGAAGGAGGAATTCGGAAGGAGTTCCGCTCCTATAGGAACTTGACTGAAGGAGAAATCTGAAAAGAGTTTGGCTTCCGTAGTAGCTTGACTAAAGGAGGAGTCCGGAAGGAGTTCGGCTCCTATAGAAATTTGACTGAAGAAGAAATCTAGAAGAAGTTCGGCTCTCATAGGAGCTTGACTGAAGAAGAGATTCGGAGGGAGTTCGGCTCCTGTAGGAGTCCGACTGAGGGAGGAATTCGGAAGAAGTTTGGCTCCTGTAGAAATTCGACTGAAGGAAAAATTTGGAAGGAGTTTGGCTCATATAGAAACTTGATTGAAGGAGAAATTCAGAGAAAGTTCGGCTCTCATAGGAGCTTGACTGAAGGAGGAGTCCAGAAGGAGTTCGGCTCCTGTAGAAATCCAACTGAAGGAGAGATTCGGATGGAGTTCGGCTAATGTTTGGCCGTTGGAGGAGTTCGGCTGAGTCCGACCACTGGAGGAGAATTTTCGATCGAAGCTCTTCCAGTTGCATTAGGCTAAGAATCAAGATGGACTTCGACGGGAGCTGGGTTTATTTCCAACAATAGTGCCCCCACTCCCGAGTTCGAAATTAGAAGGAAGTATAAAAAAGCAACTACCGAAGTTCTCTTCAGGACTCTGCACCAGTTCAGGTTGAAGCTCTGGGAAGATCTTATCTTCAGCCAAGGTTGACGTTAAAGTTGAAGCTCGGGAAAGATCTTGTCTCCAGCGGAGGTTGACGTTGAAGTTAAAGCTCGGGGGAGATCTTGTCTTCGGTCGAGATTGAAGGAGATCTTATCCCTTGTTGATGTAGATGTTGAAGCTCAAGGGAGATCTTGTCTCCATCTACGTTGAAGAAGATCTTATCTCCTATTGACGTAGATGTTTTGAAGCTCGGAGGAGATCTTATCTCCAGCCGAGGTTGACGTCGAAGTTGAAGCTCGGGGGGGATCTTATCTCCGATCGAGGTTGACGTTGAAGTTGAAGCTTGGGGAAGATCTTATCTCCAGTCGAGGTTGAAGGAGATCTTATCTCCTATTGATTTTAGACGTTGAAGCTCGGAGGAGATCTTATCTCCAACCGAGATTGAAGGAGATCTTATCTCCTTTTGATGTAACCTTTGAAGCTCGGAAGAGATCTTATCTCCAGTCGAGGTTGAAGGAGATCTTATCTCCTGTTAATGTAGACGTTGAAGCTCGGAAGAGACCTTATCTCTAGCCGAGGTTGAAGGAGATCTTATCTCCTGTTGACGTAGACTTTGAAGCTCGGAGGAGATCTTATCTCTCACCAAGGTTGAAGAAGATTTTATCTCCTATTGATGTAGAAGCTGAAGCTCGAGAAGAGATCTTATCTCCAGTCGAGGTTGAAGAAGATCTTATCTCTTATTGATGTAGATGTTTGATGCTCGGAGGAGATCTTATCTCTAGCCGAGGTTGATGTCGAAGTTGAAGCTTGGGAGAGATCTTGTCTTCTGACTGAGGTTGACGTTGAAGTTGAAGGCTTGGGGGAGATCTTGTCTCCAATCGAGATTGAAGAAGATCTTATCTTCTGTTGATATAGACGTTGAAGATCGGAGGAGATCTTATCTCCAGCAAGGCTGAAGAAGATCTTATCTCCTATTGATGTAACCTTTGAAGCTCAGGAGAGATCTTATCTCTAGCCGAGGTTGAAGAAGATCTTATCTCCTATTGATGTAGACGTTGAAGCTCGAAAAAGATCTTATATCCGATCGAGGTTGAACGAGATCTTATCTCCTATTGACGTAGATATTGAAGCTTGGGGGAGATCTTATTTTCAGCCAAGGTTGAAGAAAATCTTATCTCTGGTTGATGTAGACGTTGAAGCTCGGGAAAGATCTTATCTCCAGTCTGTTAGATATGTGTGTCCTAGAAGTCCGAATTGACTGACATTTGTAATACACTTCTAAGGACAAAATTATAATTTTGACTATAAATAATAAAATAAATTATTTTCTATCACAGCCCTTGAGTTAATGATAATAATAATTCATATTTTCAAGAGTTAAAAATTTAAGACATGAATATTTATTTATTAACTCATAAAATGCTCATAACCATAGGATCATCATGAGGATGGTGATTGATCCGGAAGGTTAGTGTACAATTGCTTTTTTATAGTAGATGAGTCTTGAGTCTATGGTGTAGAGACGTCGGAGCGAGAGTATAGATACTCGTTAGAGAGAGCACTGAGCGTGACCACCTCGAGTAGTCATAAGAAAGTCTACCTTCTCGTCGATGATTGACTCGATGCTGTAGTGGTGTGTCTGATTTTTTGACCTGAGGTGCATCGGTAGTTCATCTTAAGGGTGTTATACTTTGACTACACCATGACTCAGTCTCCTAGCCATTCGGAATCTTAAGGTGTATGTTGGCTATAGCATGTTCATGGTAGAAATTGGATTGCACCAAGATGGAATCTATCTACCTCGGTGGATGAGGAGCAGCCCTATGACGATCATGAGAATCAAGTCCATAAGATCATGGCCATGGCAGAGAGTGTGAAATAATAAAAAAGAGTTTCTATTAAGGTTTTCACATCGGACTTGAATCGAATGATTAAATCATATGATAGAAATTAGGATTTGACGAGTTCACCTTAACCTTAATATGATTGGAGCTCAAGATAGAAGAACTTAATCACACAAGTAGCTGCACCGAGAGGTTCTTTTTCAATTTTGATGGATTGCTACCATATGCGGCTAGGTGTTACTGATGGATTTTGGGAGCAATTAGAATGATTTAGATGATCAATCATTCTAAGTTGTCTGAATCAGAAGAGTTCTGATCCATCAAAAGAAGTTTCGATAATGTCGATGATGGAGATCATGACATATCCGATTATCATACAGAACTGAATCTAACTGGATCACACAAACAAGAGTTTAGATCTGGATATCATCAATTGGACTAACCCAGTTTAATTGATTTGAATAAGATTCAATTAGGTTCAAGAAAATCGTGCTAGCACACAATTGAGCCTAACATTCTCCTTTTTCTATCTTAAAAGTTGTCTCAACTGAGCCAAATGAGTTTGTACTCACTCAAGTACCTTTACTTGGTCTGACTGGAGTTTGTCCAAGTCGAAAAAGGGTTGTCTTAATTTATGAGATAAATTTGAGATAACACCTACCATTTTCTGTTACCTACTAATTCTTGTACTTTGACTTGGTCAAACATTGACCTTTGACCCTTGGACATCTGCCCATGTGTTATGTACTTATTGGAGAGCAGATAGGGGCTTGTCCCCTCTCTGAAAATTGAAAAGAAGGGGGCACACGCCTAGGATGGCGTGCACCTATGGATAGGGACGCTGGAGTCCCATATGGATGGGACTTCAGGTTGCTTGTTGGATTCAAACTAGGTGACCCTCACCTATAGAATTTGATCAGTCTTAGATGCCACCTTAGGATGAATCTGTGGGTGGGGCGTACGCCCATGGATAGGGACGCTGGAGTCCCATACGGATGGAACTTCAGGTTGCTTGTTGGATTCAAACTAGGTGACCCTCACCTAGAGACTTTGACCAGTCTTAGGCGCCACCTTAGGATGAATCCGTGGATCTCTCATTCCACCAATCAGATTTAGATCTGATTGAATGAAGTAACATGATTGGCCGAGGTGATGCAGCACTGCATGGCGTAGTAAAGTCTATAAAAGGACCCTATCTGCGCCCACTTTTGAGAACCCCTCTTCTAAGCTACGCCCCAAGGCTGCCCCTCTTCCTTCCCCATGCCACCATCTGGCCCTCTCTCTCCTCTTCACACCCAAGAAAGTTGGGTTCTTCTAATTAGTGCGAGTCAGGCAAGGAAAGGCTGACGAAAAAGGAAGAAGGCAGCACTGCTGAAGAGATGATGGATGATTTTCAGAAGAAGTTTTGAAGAATCTCCAAATTAGATCCAAATCTGATTTTTGGAGAAAAAAAAGAAAAGGAGAAGATCTTCAGATCTAGCCCGAGTGGATATCGGTAGAGGCCAGGTGCTTATGTGGCTAGATCCAGAACCTCAGAGCTTCCGTAGGATCATCAATAGGTTATCAGATTACCCAAGATCAAGATAAAAATTAATTCAAAATTAATTTAGTTTTATTTTCTTAATTATTAGATTATAAATCAGATCTGAAAAAGTATCAGATCTGATCTAGATCTGAGAGAAAATTTTTGAAATATGCCTCTCGATCCAATCAGATTTGAACAAACTTGATCCGAAAAATTAGGATTTTTCTTCATAGTCGAGGTTGAAGAAGATCTTATCTCCTATTGATGTGGACTTCGAAGCTCGAAAGAGATCTCATCTCCGATCAAGGTTGAAGAAGATCTTATCTCCTATTGATGTAACCTTTGAAGCTCGAAGGAGATTTTATCTTCAATCGAGGTTGAAGAAGATCTTATCTTTTATTGATGTAGACATTGAAACTTGGGAGAGATCTTATCTTCAGCCGAGGTTGAAAGAGATTTTATCTCCTATTGACATAGATGTTGAAGCTCGAACGAGATCTTATCTCCAGCCAAGGTTGAAGGAGATCTTATCTCCTATTGATTTAGACATTGAAGCTTGGGGGAGATCTTATCTCTATCCGAGGTTGAAGAAAATCTTATCTTTTATTGACGTAGACTTCGAAGCTTGGAGAAGATCTTATCTCCGATCGAGGTTGAAGGAGATCTTATATCCTATTGATGTAATATTTGAAGCTTGAAGGAGATATTATCTCCAGCCGAGGTTGAAGGAGATCTTAGTTTCTATTGAGATTGAGGTTCGGGAGAGATCTTATCTGCAGTCGAGGTTGTAAGAGATCCAAGTTGAGGCTCGGAGGAGATCTTGTCTCCAACTGACGTTAACATTGAAGTTGAGGCTCGGAAGAGATCTTATCTCTAGTCGAGGTTGACATTGATGTTGAAGCTCGAGGAAGATTCTATCTTCAGCCGAGGTCTAGGGAGATCTTATCTCCTGTTGATATAGAAGCTCGAAAGAGATCTTATCTCCAAGCCAAGGTTGAAGTTGAAGTTGAAGCTTGGGAAGAGATCTTGTCTCCAGGTCAACGTTAAAGTTCAGCTTGGAAGAGATTATTGTCTCCTGTCAAAATTGAATGTTAGAACTCTAAAACTTGGAGGAGATCTTCATCTCCAGCCAAGATTGAAGAAAATCTTATCTCTAGCCGAGGTTGAAGGAGATCTTATCTCCTATTGTTGTCGGACATAATGGGGCCGTTGTTGGGGCCTTTCTTCTCATCCCATCTAAAATAAATGAGGTCTTCGACTTTGCTCATGTTAGAATGAGGTTCTCCTCCTGTTCCTAACGGGCTATGGGGGCACATAAGGATCGTTGTTAAGGCCTCTCCCTCCATCTTGTCTAAAATGAACGAGGCCTTCAACTTTGCTCGTGTTAGAATAAGGTTTTTCTCCTGTTTCTAACAGGCTGTGGGGCACATAAGAGCCATTATCAGGGCCTCTCCCCCCATCTCATCTAAAATGAATGAGGCCTTCGACTTTGCTCGTGTTAGGATGAGGTTCTCCTTCTATTCCTAACGGACTATGGGGACACATAAGGGCCGTTGTCAGGGCCTCTCTTCCCATCTCATCCAAAATGAACGAGGCCTTCTATTTTGTTTGCATTAGGATGAGGTTCTCCTCCAATTTCTAATAAACTATAGGGGTACATAAGGGCCATTGTCAGGGCCTCTCCCTCCATCTCGTCTAAAATGAACGAGGCCTTCGACTTTGCTCATATTAGGATGAGGTTCTCCTCCTATTCCTAATATGGCCACTTTTAATTGCTTCTTTTCTATCATCATATAATTTTTGCACCAAGAAATAATAATATTAAAATGGAGGAGTTTTATTGAAGAAAAATTATCGACAGTACATTCTCAGATTCTCTAAGTTTCAAGGTCGTATGAGCGTTGATTCTCCGAGCATCTTCAGACGATAAGTTTCGGACCAGACGATCTCTTCTATTTCATATGGGTCTTTCCAATTCGGGGCAAGCTTCTTCTGACTCCAAGGCTGAGAGATGGTGGCTCGTCGAAGTACTAAGCTCCTATAGAGATAGCATTGATGATGGTAGGAGATGGCCGATCTTCTTATTGTTCCTCCCTCATTGGTGGTTCTAGCTGCGGTAGCACCATTGGCTTGCTTCAGACCGACATCTATGGAGCATTGAGGAGGGAGTAGTTGTGAAACCTTCAGAAGAGAGAACTTCTTCGCACCCTTCTGTCGGGACTTCTTTGATGATGAGCTCGAGGGAGAGTTCGACCTCGCTTGCGCTTAGGGGGAGTCCGTGAGCACGGCCGAACTTCATTCAGCCCTCCATCAGCTGTGGGTTTGCTAGACTCGCCCGTCTGCCGCTCTCCTATGGCTTCTTCATCCTTCAACTTGAAGGCTTCTTCCGCACGGACATATCCCTTGACCCGAGCTAGCAGATCGGTGAAGTTTCTAGGGTACTTCTTCTTCAAAAAAAATAGCAAATCATTCTTCTGAAGGCCATCCTTGAGTGTGGCCATCGCAATTGACTGGTCCAAGTTTCAAACCTCCAATGCAGCAGCATTAAACTAGGTGACATAAGTTTGGATGGATTTCTCCTTCTTCTGCTTGATGTTCATCAAGGAATCCGAACCTCAGTGCGAACGTCGACTGCTGATGAAGTGAGCTACAAATTGATGGCTCATCTGATCAAAGGAGAAGACCGTATCCAGCTTCAATGCTGAGTATCAGTTTCTTGCTGCTCCTTTTAAGGTAAATGGAAAAGCTTGGTTTAATATGGCATCTGGTGTGCCATGGAGCAGCATCATGGTCTGGAAGGCTTTCAGATGATCGATCGAATCAGAGGTTCCATCGTAACTTTCAAATTGGGAGAGTTTGAAGTTTGGTGGAATAGGCTCTTACATAATTTGGAGAGAGAAAGAAGGATTGGTGTGGACGTCATCATGGTGAGCTGGGGCGACGTGGCCAAGCTCCTCAATCCACCAATCCATCTTCCATAGTTTCTGATCGAGGATGTCAACTCGATTGCAGATCTTGAAAGACTTTCGATTGTGGATGGGGAAGGTACCTTTCGAAGAAGAACCATGATCTAAGCAAAGATCCTCTATTCTCTATTTCTCCTTCCCAGAGGCGACGGGTATGCTAGCCCAAGTGCCCCTCCTTGGGATCGATTCGTGACATCTCAACGGCGAATTTCTTGATGGAACCACCACTGGGGGCCGCCGCATGGTCTGCACCATTTCGGTGAGGCCCTGAATCTACTACATCAGTAGGTTAAACTACTCCAGATCTATCATGGCTACCAGTGAAGGTGGTGGTTGAAGCACCGACGGTGGAGTAGGAACAGATGGATCTGGCTCAGACCTTGAAGAAGAAGATCGATAGGATCGATTGAGCACTTCTTTAAGAATAAGGGTATCTTGAAAACAGAGGTTCCTTCCTCTAGCACCAATTATGTTATTGCAGAATTTAGTTGATGCCAGATCGAGCTGCAGCCGAGAAAGATAAGATCGCCATTGGTGACCTGCAAAATAAAGTTCCATCCGGAGTCGATGGTGGTGGCTCCGGTAGGATCTTCCGATGATCAAGTTAGCTCTTCTGGCCAATAAAAATGGAGTACTCAGGAAAGAATTCGACAGAGTTTCAGATAGAAGAAGAGAGCTTAGAGAAAATATATCTAGACGATCCCTTTTTATAGACGAAGCTTGTAGCAGTTTGATAGTGACAACTGTAACCATTTGATAGGAGGCCGCTCGAGGCTTGGTGGAGTCTGTCATGGAGGGGAGCGTCATCTATAGCAGACTGATGGCGACAGTCATAGCTATCCGATACTAAGCTGCTCGGGTTCACGTGGGGTTTGATATGCAGAGGGAGAGGTATCGTTAGATTGATACTGATCGTTCGTTGAGATTCAATAATGAAAGTTTGAAGGAAACAGGCATTCATTGGTGAAGAGCTTCGACATACATCAATTCCAGAGGTGTTCAGACTCCTAAGGAGGATACGACTAGAGGGGATCACCCGAGAGGGATGCTAGCTGAAGGAGTCTGAAAAGAGTTTGGCTCCTATAGAAATTTGACTGAAGGAGAGATCCGTATAGAGTTCAGCTCCTGTAGGAGCTTGACTGAAGGAGTAGTCCGAAAGGAGCTTGGCTCCTGCAAAAATTTGACTGAAAGAGGAGTCCGATAGAAGTTTGGCTCCTGTAGAAATCCGACTAAAGGAGTCCGGAAGAAGTTCAGCTCCTGCAGAAACTTAACTAAAGGAGGAGTCTGAAAGAAGTTCGGCTCCTATAGAAATCTAACTGAATGAGGGATCCGAAAGGAGTTTGGCTCCTATAGGAACTTGACTGAAGGAGAAATCCAAAAGGAGTTCGAAAAGAGTTTGGCTCCTATAGGAGTCCGACTGAAGGAGAGATCCAAAGGGAGTTTAGCTCCTGTAGGAATCCGATTGAGGGAGGAGTCCGAAAGGAGTTCAGAGCTCCTGTAGAAACTTGACTGAAGGAGGAGTCTGGAAGGAGTTCGGCTCCTATAGAAATTTGACTGAAGGAGAGATCCGAAAGGAGTTCGGCTCCTGTAGGAACTTGACTAAAGGAGAAATTCAGAAGGAGTTCGAAAAGAGTTCGACTCCTATAGGAGTCCGACTGAAGGAGAGATCCGGAGGAAGTTTGACTCCTGTAGGAATCCGACTGAGGGAGAAGTCTGGAAGGAGTTCGACTTCTGTAGAAACTCGACTGAAGGAGGAATTTGGAAGGAGTTCGGCTCCTGTAGGAACTTAACTGAAGAAGAAATTCGGAGGAAGTTCGGCTCCTATAAAAACTTGACTGAAGGAGGAGTCCGGAAGGAGTTCGGCTCCTATAGCAATTTGACTGAAGGAGGGATCCGGAAGAAGTTCGACTCCTGTAGGAACTTGATTGAAGAAGAAATTTGGAGGAAGTTCGGCTTCCATAGGAGCTTAACTGAAGGAGGAGTCTAGAAGGAGTTGGGCTCTTGTAGAAATTTGACTGAATGAGGAGTCTGAAAGGAGTTCGGCTCCTGTAGGAACTTGACTGAAGGAGAAATCCGAAAGGAGTTCGGCTCCCATAGGAACTTGACTAAAGGAGTCCGAAAGGAGTTCGGCTTCTGTAGAATCTTGACTGAAGAAGAAATTCGGAAGGAGTTCGGCTCCCGTAGGAGCTTGATTGAAGGAGAGATACAGAGAAAGTTCGGCTTCTGTAGGAGTCGGACTGAGGGAGGAGTCCGAAAGAAGTTCGGTTCCTTTAGAAACTCGACTGAAGGAGGAATTCGGAAGGAGTTCGAGTTCTGTAGGAACTTGACTGAAGAAAAAATCCGAAGGAAGTTCGGCTCCCATAGGATTTTGACTGAAGGAGGAGTCCGAAAGGATTTTGGCTACTGTAGAAATTCGACTGAAGGAGTGATCCAGAAGGAGTTCGACTAATATTTAGCCGCTGGAGACGTTCGGCTGGGGTCCGACCGCTGGAGGAGAATTTTCGATCGAAGTTCTTTCAGTTACATTAGGCTAAGCATTAAGATGGACTTCGGCGGAAGCAGAGTTTATCTCCAACAGAACCAAAATGACTATTTATTATTAAATAAATTTTACATATAATTTATTATTTTAATTTTTAAGATATTATTTATCATTTTAGTATATAAATTTATATTAATATTTTTATTTTCTCCCTGTGCATTATATTGGTATAATTTTGGTAAATTTCCTCAAGTTAGAGAGGAAATTTGATTCCTCGGTTAATCTAACCAAATTCTATATGGGCCATTTGGCCAACTTCAAATACCAATCTCCTTCCTTTTGGGTAGAGGCAAGCTACGGATTGACTAGAAATAGGGTGTCTTTTTTTTGTTAAAAAAAATAGGATGTCCTTTCATCCCGTATTGTCAATGGACGTAGTGCAATTATAATTTATCGCTGTGCTTCTCCTGATCGGCTCTTCTATTTAGAAATCTTTTTTTCTCTCTCTTCTTCTTCTTCTTCTTCTTCTTCTTCTTCTTCTTCTTCTTCTTCTTTTGTTGGTTGGATTAATAGATAGACAAACTATGATCCTTGGGCAGATTACGATTTTAAGATATATTTGGAAGTTTACTGGTTTGAAAAGTTAAGAACTAGAAGTACTATGGAGCCCGTTTCGGTCAGTCCAAATTCTAGTTGTTAAAAGCATGATGGATTATACAAACTATTGCACTTTCATGAATTAAGGAGTCAAGAAATTATACAACCACCTCGGGAACACGCTGACTCGAGATTCAGCATCTTATTCAACCCTTAGTGCAGGACGAGTTCCCGCATCTCAGCCCACTTTGATATACATCTACAGTTGCAGCAATCCGAACAATTCAAAAACTTCAATGATCTAGTGTTAAACTAGTAGAAGCTCTTCTAACTGCTAACTGATAGTACGATTGGTGGAGAAAGAAAGAGAATAGAGAATTGAGATCTGAAACTTTTTCCTTGAGGAGCATAAGCTCGAGCAGAAACCCCAGCACTAAAGATCAGGTCAAAGAGAGAATTGAGATGAAGTAATAAATCAATCCATAAGATATAAGGGACCATATAGTTTTGATATCCTAAGGCTTCGATTAAGTGTAAACTAATCAGGCTCCCACTCAAATCTCCACCTAAGCATCCCACTAGCCGTTAATTATTTAGTTAGTCTACGTGCATCTTTTTTATGGAAGGTAGAAAACCCAAAAAGATTAAAAACAGCTAACTGGTCGGGATCCATAACCTATAGGTTGGGCTTCCTGGGAGTGAGCAGCAATCATGAGTCATAGTGCTGATCTAAACTTTGTCAATCCTAATTTTATTATATTTTAAATTCTTCCTTATCATTTATAGGATAGGCAAATCAACACCATTGAATTAAGCAGTGCGGTTATTGGGTGGTTGCTATTACCAATCCCATGAGCAGCTCATTTTAGCGTGATGCCTTGTGACACAATTTTTTTTATTTTTTCAACTTATATAAACTTGTTTATATGCTCGCAGGGTTACCTAAGTCTATCAAATGAATTGAACAGTTTGACAAAGGGTGAATCATGTCTGATTCAACGTTTAACAAATCAAGCTTGAATGCAAAACAGGATCCAAATTAATTTCAAGCCATGTTAAAATATTGATCATGCTTGATCAAGCCCGGCTTGGTAAGATAGGATATTTTTTACACCATGTCAATCCACTTGTAATTCTTTTTTTTTTTTTTTTTTTGACAAATTATAGGAGGTTAAATAACATATGCCATTAGAAGGTGTTGCTATAAAACTCTGGTTCGAGGTGAGCGTGGCTAAGCTCAAACTCCTTTTGACCTAGGAGCTTGACGTCAATCTGAGGATTAGATCACCAAAGAAATTCTACAAGGGAAGTGCACTTTGATATGAGGTTTTCTGTTGAACTATCCTTCGATGCTTAATTGAGCTTGTTGGTATGAAATTTGGTTGATGCCAGAATCAGTGCTAGAGTTGGAAAGGACGAGGTCATCGCTGATGAGTTGCAAAATAAGTTTCGCTCGGAGTCGGGAGTGGTGGCTCTGGCAAAATCCTCCGACAATCAAGTCAGCTCTTTCGGCCAACAGAAATGGAGTACTCAGAAAAATTTTAGCAAAATTTTTAGAAAAAGAATCAGAGCTAGAGAAAGCGTATTTGGAGGATCTCTTATATAGATGGAGTCCGTAACAAACTGATGGCGATAGCCATAACCACCTAGTAGTAGGCCGTTCGGGGTCACGTGGGGTTTATTACGGAGGATGGTGTCCATTATCATGACGTGCCAGTCTTTTGAAACTTAGCAGCCGAGGTTCGGATGGGGTAGCTGCAGGCGGTAAAGAGCTCATAATTACCATTGTTCCAAAGGAGTTCAGGTGTTCTCAAGATCGACCATGCCTTGACTGTTATTTACTATATCAAGAGCAAGTGCCGAGGTTCTTTCGAGTAGCTGGGAGGGGTACGAAAGGGACCCAACTGAAAGAATCTAGAGGAAGCTCGCCCGGGTGGAGCCCCTTAAACAACTGAGGGAAAAGTTCGGAAGAAATTTGGCTGATGGAGAAGTTCAATGGAAGGAGAAGTCTGGTAGGAGAGAAGTTCGACTAGCTTCTAAGCTAGCCAGGTGAGACTATCTGGGGGGTGGAATGTCAGCGCCTCAACTGCTCAAGCGATTGCTCTCACTGTTCAAGTTCATCTAGGGTTTTGCTCGACTGGAGAGGGTCGTCTGCTTATGGTGGAGGAATTCGATTGCCTTTTTATCATTCAAGTCCGTCCAAGTGGGACTCATAACGTCTTATGGATTTTGAAGTGGGTCAGCATAACTGAGAAAGTCACCTGGCGGTCATGAGTTGAAGATCGGCCACTTTAGAGTGAGTTGGAACCCAAAGACCTTTTACCAGTCAAAGCTCGACCATAGCCATCAACATTAGGCGAGATTATCAAGAGATCAGACACCCGACAGAACTTCAACAAAAGTTGGTTTATCTCCAACATAAGTTCTCCTACTTTTGAGTTCGAAGTTTGAAGGAAGGGGGTAAAATCGTGACCGCCGAAGCTCCTTTCCCTTCCTTTTTTTTTTTAGCTTCCCGCATTTGCCGGATGGGAAATTTTGACGTTTATCAGATCGGTGTTGAAACTTTATAAATGCATGGTGATTCGAGAGGATGTTTTTCGAAACTTTCATCAGAAGTCTGCCCAAAGTATGACATCATTAAGGATCCGCCCGTTGCCAAGCCCCTACCACGATAAATGGAACATGCGTCATGCGAAGGTCGGTCAGGAGGGATCTGTAATCATAACCACCTTGGGATTCCTCGGGCTATTTAAGCATTTCTACTCTTTTTTATTTTTTTACCTCGCTTGAATTTCTTCCTTCTTCCTCAAGCTCAAGCTTTCTTCCTGCTCGAGAGCTCCGGTTCCTCCTATCGTCCTCCCTGGTTCCAAGCATCTTCCCATTTGATTTACACTGTGTCAATCATCTCTTCACCCTTCTCAGCCGTACTAGGTTAGTTTTGAAATCTCTTTTCGGATTGTTCCTGTGTCCTCAACATCTTGCCCTTTCGATTTCTTCTGAGAAATTTAGCGCCTCATTTTTCTTGATTTTTTGGAGGGTTATCCTAAGTTTATTTTGATCTGAATGTCCACCGAAGAATCCTGGTCAACTTGTTTTGGAAGTTTGGCCTATTTAGCAGTACCATGGCCATCCTTCATCCTTGATACCATCCAATGCAAACTTCGTCCTAAAGACCTTTCACTGATTAGGATCCAGTTTGTAATTTCCCCCAAATTCGAGCTTGAACTTTCTAGTCCTAGTGATCGAGTCTATACCCCTCCTCCGAGTCAAACCTGCCTGTATGTTGAAACCCTCCAGGCAGAACTTTGGCTAGCGGTATCTTCTTTCGTGATCAACCTATTTAAGTTCTTGAACATTTTCTTCGTTGCTATGGCACCAAATTTATTTAGGTTCATCATAGGATTCCTCTCTTTGTGTACCATGATCGACGTCTGACCTTCCATCTCCTTATTCCATAACTTTTACTTTCAAACACCATCCGATCACCAAAGGTTGGTAGTACGTATCCTCCCAATTCAGCAAAAAAGGATTGCTTAAGGGCGCTCCTTCTTTCATTCATAATTGGAAGAAAAAGTTCTTCATTTCATGTCCTTCTTTAGAGCCGGGACTTCTTTCTTGGGGTGACATTAGGAATTCCATCCACCAAGCTCCTGAACTTGAGAAAGAGGATTGAAATTCGATCGATAAGCTAAAGAACTACCGAGCTCCCCCAATCTGTAGACTGCTAGATGATCATACCTTATTCAACTTCGGTCTTAGCCCTTTCAACCTGGCAGGTAGTTCTTTATGGCCCACCAAATTGTGTACGGTCTTCTTTCTTTTTCTAACTTGGATTTTTTTCTTCTACAGAAATGACTCCTGAGGAGCAGAATCGCTTGACCATAGGGATTAAGTTCCTTAAGAGGAAGGGCAGCTCTACCAGGGAGACGTCGAAAAAGGCTCACACTAATGAGCCGATCTTGACCATGCCGGTCTAAGCAGCGCCCATCCCAGAGGCCAACATGGCAGTGCCAATTCTGACCTCGCCCCCAATGGATGCGGCTCCCGCACCTCCCAAGTAGTGTGAGGTCATCGAGAAGGGAAAGAAGAAAAAGGATGCCGTTAGAAAAAGAGTAAGAAGGATGATCGAAAACTCGAGTGGTGAAGGCTCCGATCAGGAGCGAGCTTCCTTCGATGACTGGGAGGTCATCTAATTCCTGATGAAGAGCAGCATCCTCCTATACATTGTTGATAAAATGATTGAAAAGGAGGATGCTGAAAGATTTGATGAGTCCTTCGCTACCTTCCTTGAGATAATTAACACCTTCAAACTTAATCAAATGCGGGATGTACTCCCAGAGCCCTGACTTAATTTCTTTCTATCCTATAGCTGGGGCATTACTTGTTCGTCCATTCGAAGATGGCCGATCTCCATCAAGTCGAGTTTAGGTCAAGGTCCTCCATGAGGCTCAGGTGGAGATAGAAAGGGTTCAGGTCGAGGTCGAATGCTTAAAGATGGTCTTAGAGGAACAAATTGTGGAAGCCGATCGCCTTCAGAAGGCATTGAGGAGAGAAGAGGAGATTTTCGCAGAGCTGAGGGTGGCCTTAACTCTCTTGGAGGATAAAAGGAAGAAGGCTATAGAGAAGGTCGGTGCCAAGAAGGAGTGGGCTATCGAGGCCTTCAAGTTCTCCAATGATATGGAGGATATCAAGATCGCCTTCGCTCAGAAGGCTTTTCTAGAGGAATTTGAGATCTGCATGGAAGGGATTGCGAAGAACTTTTCAGAGGTAGATCTCAACCTTCTGATAGACGAGCCCAACGAAGAAGCCGGCCCTTCTAATGCCAAGGCCACCTCTCCTATTGTCGAACCCACTCTGGAAGCTCCAGGACCTATAGTCGAGCCCGAGGCCGCAAGGAATGCACCAACCTCACCTATTGCTAAACCAACCGAGGTCGAAAATCTTTGATTACTTATACTTTTTTTTCTTTTTTTTTGGGTATACTCAAGCATTTTAAGAAATGAAAATGAACTTTCTTTTCTTTACACGTGTGTTGTGGCGAATGTTATTCAAAACCCTTCCAGCGATCGCAATCAAGGTCAGTCATCACCAAATGATGCCGAGCCACTGCCTCAATCCATCCCTCTGAAATTCAAACTCAAAAGTTTAAAGAAGAAGATTCATCACCTAAAGAAAAAGTTAAAAAAGATGGAAGACAAACTTCAGAGGTCCAGGAAGAATGCTTCGGAGGTGACGATCGAGGTCACTTACCTCCACAAGCTACACATGAAGGATTCCATGAACTTCAATATTAGAAAAGACAATTTTGAGAAGGAGTTGGTTGAGCTTAGAAAAATTATCAGTGATAAATCTTGGATACTAACGGTGAAGATCAGCTCTCTCGAAGCCAACCTTAAGGCAGCAAAAGAGAAAATTCAATTGCTGAAAGGAAACTCACCATGGTCTTCCGACAAGGTCCAGTACGGCTAGGATTGGTCCAAGAAGTTCTCTGAGCTTCAGAGGCAGTTACAAGACACCAAGAGCTGGCATAATAGTTATAGAATAATCTGGGCAGAAAAGATGTCCAGGCTTGAATGCGAGATTCAGGCCGTCGGAGATAAAGCATCTTACTTTTAGAGATGGTTATACAGTAGTCAGCAGGTTAGTTTGAGTGGTTAGTTGAAGGAGATTACCTTTTTGAAGAGGACTATCGACGAGCTCTCTAAAATAGTCGGGATGGAGAAGGCCGAGGTTCAACAGTTGAAACTCGAGCTAACTCGTGAGCACCAAGCTATTAAAGATGCGGAGGCCGAGTCTGAAGTCCTAAGAAAGCAACGGTGGGAGCTTGTAGGCAAATTTGGACACATCAACAGAATGTACATTGGCTTATACAAAAAGGGAGAGCTTGAGGAGGAGATCCTTTGATTAAAGCAAGCCCTGGTAATGGCTGGGGCCGACAGCTTGAAATCTGAGGAGTTTGATCTATCTTAGGATTTCGACCTTTTTTCTTTCTTTTTTTTTCATGTAATCGATCATGCTGACCTTTATTCTGCTTGTAATGAACTTGTTTTCTCATATGATCGATCTTGCCGATCTTTATCTTGCTTGTAATAAACTTAATATTTGCAATAAAATGGTATCTTTTTCGTTATTGTCTTATACAGATTTGATGCTGGTTAATGACTCTGCTTTCTTCATTTCATTTTTCTTTGCTTTGTCTTCTAATGAGATGCTTGCTGTGGATGCCGAGCTAAGATTCCTTTCATGAACTTGGATGGGGCTCCTCCATTCATATTTGATGTAATCGTAGGGGGGATACATGTAAGGGTCGCGAGTATGGCTTTTTCCTTTCCTTCATTTTTAGATTAATGAGGCCTTAGCCCTCCTCGTGTTAGGACTAGGTTCTCTTCTATTCCTTGCATGATCGTAGGGATATGTTAGGGCCATTGATGAGGTCTCTTTCCTCATCTTATCTTAGTTTAATGAGGCTTTTGACTTTATTCACGTTAGGATGAGGTTCTCCTCTTGTTCCTAACATGACCGGTGGGATGCATTAGGATCGCTGGAAGGGCCTCTCTCCTCATCTCATCTTAGATTAACAAGGCCTTCGACTTTGCTCACATTAGGATGAGGTTCTCCTCCTATTCCTAACATGGCTGTAGGAACACATTAGGGCTATTGGAAGGACCTTCTCCCTCATCTCCTCTTAGATTAACGAGGCTTTCAACTTTGCTTACGTTAGGATGAGGTTCTCCTCCTATTCCTAATGTGACTGTAGGGGTACATTAGGGCCACTGGAAGGGCCTCTTCTCTCATCTCATCTTAGATTAACAAGGCCTTCAACTTTGCTCACGTTAAGATGAGATTCTCCTTCTATTCTTAACATGATTATAGGAGCACATTAGGGCCGTTGGAAGGGCCTCTTCTCTCATCTCATCTTAGATTAACGAGGCCTTTGGCTTTGCTCACGTTAGGATAAGGTTCTTCTCCTATTTCTAACATAGTTGTAGGGGCACATTAGGGCCACTGGAAGGGCCTCTCTCCTTATCTCATCGTAGATTAACGAGACCTTCAGTTTTGCTCACGTTAGGACGAGGTTCTCCTACTATTTCTGACATGGCTGTAGGGACATATTAGGATCGTTGGAAGGACCTCTCTCCTCATCTCGTCTTAAATTAATGAGGCCTTCGGCTTTGCTCATGTTAGGATGAGGTTCTCCTCCTGTTCCTAACATGGCTGTAGGGGTATATTAGGATTGCTGGAAGGACCTCCCCCCTCATCTTGTCTTAAATTAATGAGGCCTTCGGCTTTGCTTACGTTAGGATGAGGTTCTCCTTCTATTTCTAATGTGGCTGTCTTCGTTGCATGGTTAAGTTTGGGAAGTCATTTTCTACCATTACAAATTTGCTACAAGGATTGGGGTGTTAAAATAAAGGAATTCTATTACGACCAAGTCATCGATAATACATCCATAGATTTTTTGAGTTCCACAGTCGGGATAGATCAGCTCTTTTGACCTCCTTCAAGTAACATATCTTGGGCTAGACAACATTCTTGACCTCGTAGGGTCTTTCCTAATTTGGGGTGAACTTTTTCTAATTTTGAGGCTGAGAAATGGTTGCTTGCATGTAAGCAGGCCACACTAAGTCCCCTACTCTAACTACTTTATCTTTGACTCTGGAGCTATAGTATCAAGCCATCCTTCGCTTATAAGCAGCCATCCAAACTTGGGCATTCTCTCATTTTTTCTCTAGTAGGTCGAGGTTAGCCTTGAGGCCTTGCGAATTGCGCTGCTCATTGAAGGCCATGACTCATGTCGATGGGAGTTTGAGCTTGATTGGGATAATTGCCTCCATTCCAAAGGCTAAGATGAATGGTGGTTCTTCAGTTGATAGTCTTTGAGTAGTTCGGTATGCCTAAAGTACATGATAGAGTTCGTCCATCCAAGTCCTCCTTATTTTTTCAAGCCATGCCTTAATACCTTGTAATAAGATCCTATTAGTCACCTCTACTTCACTATTTTCTTGCAGATGGGCCATCGATGTGAAATTACAGGAGATGTTCAAGTCCTCGCAGAACTCGGCAAATTTTGTTCCAGTAAACTATTGCCCATTTTCTATCATAAGGGTTCAGGATAGGCCAAACCTACAAAGAATCGACTTTCAGATAAAGTCTTATACTTTAGCTTTAGTAATTTTTGCTATGGATTTGGTCTCGATCCATTTGGTAAAGTAGTCGATCGTAGCTAAGAAAAACTTTCATTATCCAGATGCCATCAAGAAGGGGCTAAGTATATCCATCCCCTATTACACAAATGGCCAGGGGGCATTGAAGGGTGTAAGCTCGAAGGCTGGTTGCCTTTGTATATTTGCGTTCTTCTGACAGTGATCACACCTTTTAACATATTCGACACAATCATGATACATGGTTGGCCAATAATACCCTTGTCAAAGTAGCTTATGAGATAGGAATCTGGTACCTAGATGGCTCCCACAGATTTCCTCATGCACTTTCCATAGTGCAAAATCAACTTCAAAAGATTGAAGACAATTCAAAAATGGTAAGGAGTATGATCTCTTGTACAGCTTACCCATATATAGAACATACCGAAGGCTTGATTTTTTAGCTTCCGGGCTTCTTTCAGATCATAGGAGAGTGTCCCATCTTTGAGATAAGTGACCAATGGATCGATCCAACAGGGCTCATGACTGTTCTACATTGTAGACTATGGTTCTTCCATACTCAGGCATTTTAATACTTCAAAGTATGCTTCTTTGAAAAGTTCATTGGGAGCAAGTGTGGCCAGCTTGGATAGGAGGTTGGCTCTAGTATTCTCTACCCTTGGAATTTGCTGAATGCCGAAGTCATTGAAGGCTGAGGTCAAGCTCTTCACTTTTCTAAGATACTTTATCATACTTTCCTTCTGAGCTTCATAGCTACCATTGACTTGTTGTTAGATATGTGTGCCCTAGAAGCCAGAATTGGCTGACACTTGTAATACACTTCTAAGGGCAAAATTATAATTTTAACTATAAATAATAAAATGAATTATTTTCTATCATAAGTGTGTATTTAGTGTCTGTGATATATCCCTTAAGTTAATAGTAATGATAATTCATATTTTTAAGAGTTAAAAATTATAGACATGAATTTTTATTTATTAATTCATAAAATGCTCTCGATCATAGGATCATCATGAGGATGATAATTGATCCAGAAGATTGGTGTACAATCACATCTTTATAGTAGATGAGTCTTGAGTTTACGATGTAGAGACATCGAAGCAAGAGTACAGGTACTCATTAGAGAACAAGGGCACTGAGCGTGACCATCTCGAGCAGTCATAAGGAAGTCTACCTTCTCATCGATGACTGACTCGAAGCTGCAGTGGTGTGTCTGATTCTTTGACCTGAGATGTATCGGTAGTTCACCTTGAGGGTGTTATAGTTTGACTACACCATGACTCGATCTACTAGCCATTCGGAATTCTGAGGTGTATGTTGGCTATAGCATGTTCATTGTAGGAATTGGATTGTACCAAGAGAAAATCTATCTACCTCAGTGGATGAAGAGCAGCCCTATGATAATCATGAGAATCAAGTCCATTAGCCCATGGCCATGGTAGAGTAAAATAATAGAAAGAATTTCTATTAAGGTTTTCACATCGAACTTGAATCGAATGATTAAATCATATGACAGAAATTAGGATTTGACGAGTTCACCTTAACCCTAATTTGATCGAGGCTTAAGATAGAAGAACTTAATCACATAAGTAGCTGCACCAAGAGGTTCATTTTCAATTTTGATAGGTTGCCACCATACACTGCTAGGTGTCATTGGTGGATTTTGAGAGCAATTAGAATGATTTAGATGATCGATGATTCTAGTTGTCTGAATCAGAAGAGTTCTGATCCATCGAAAGGAGTTTCGATGATGTCGATGATAGAGATCATGATATATCCCATTATCATACAAAACTAAACCTAACTGGATTACACAAATAAGGATTTGGATCTGGATATAACCTAGTTTAATTGATTTGAATTAGATTCAATTAGGTTCAAGAAAATCATGCTAGCACACGATTGAGCCTAACATTCTCTTTCTACTATCATTAAAAGTTATCTCGACTGAGCCAAATATATTTGTGCTCACTTAGGTACCTTTACTTGATCTGACTGGAGCTTGTCCAGGTTAGAAAAGGGTTGTCTTAATTTATGAGATAAATTTGAGACAATACCTGCCATTTTTCATCACCTGTTAATTTTTATCTTTTGACTTTGGTCAAATATTGACCTTTGACCCTTGGACATCTGCCCATGTGTCATGCACCCATAGTAGAGCAGATAGGAGCTTATCCTCCTACTAGAAATTGGAAAGGAGGGCGTGCATGCCTTAAGAGGCATGCATCCATGGATAGGGATGACTGGAGTTCCATATGGATGGGACTCCAGGTTGCTTCATTGAATCAACTTAGAAAGGCGCCTAAGACTCAACTTTGATCAGTCTTGGTGCCACCTAAGGATGAATTGAAGGGGCTCTCATCTGATTGGATCAGGTGATGCCATTCCATGAATCAGATTTAGATCTAATTGCATAAAGTAACGTGATTGGCCGGGATGATGTGGCACTGCATGGCGCAGTAGGGTCTACATAAATCCTATCTACGCCTAACTTTTATAGAGTTCTCTCTTAGCCCATGCCCCAAGGCTGCCCCTCTTCCTCCTCCACACCATCTTCTAGTTCTCTCTCTCTTCCCCATGTTGGTGCGATCCAGGCAAGAGAAAGCTGATGAGAAAGGAAGAAAACAGCACTGTTGTAGAGACGACTGCTGACTTCAGAAGTAGTTTTGAAGATCCTTAAATCAGATCCAGATCTAATATTTAAAGAAGTCAAAAAAAAAGAGAAGATCTCTAGATCCAACTTGAGTGGATATCGATAGAGATCAGGCACTTGCATGGCTAGATCCAGAATCTTAGGCAATCAATAGGATCATCATAGGATAATCTGATTATCCAACAAAAGGTTTAAATTAAATTAGATTTAATTTATTTTTATTTTATTTTATTAGATCTATAAAATTAGATATGAAATATCTTAAATCTAATTTGAATATATGAGAAAAAATTTTAAAATATCTCTCTTGATCCGATCAAATCTGAATGAATCTGACATAGGAAATCAGAATTTCTCCTTCAACTGATATCAGAGCCAGGTTTTCTTAAAATTGTTTAGATATAATTTTAATTATTTTTGATCTAATAGTTAGGTAATTTCAGATATCACATGAGATGTGATTAGATCTAAAATCAAAAAAATAAAATTAAATAATTTAGATCTAAGTTTTATAAGATGCATGACTAGTTGTAAAATAGAATAGTTCTATACATAGTCTTGCATGTTCATAATTTAATTTAATTAAGTTATAATTTTAGATCTATTTATTTACTATTTTTTGATATTATAAATATTATAATAAGATCTAAAAAATAGTAAATAAAATTATTTAATTTTTGGATCATATGAGATATGATGAATGCATGATTAGACTAGTTGTAGAATAGTTCTACATAATTATCTAGATTAGAATTTATTTTGATGTGATCAATTTGAATTTAATTTTTTAGATGAATTATTAGATAATTAAGATCTGAAAACATGCATGGAAAGATACATGAGATGTATGCAAAACATGTATAAAGTTAGATCAATTTTTATCCATGAGATATATGATGTAGATCTAACTAGTTTTATAGTTTTGTATATTCTAATTAAGGCATTCCCTTTGGCCGTCCGGTCATAAGAGCAAAGTAGGATTTAAATGCCCTCTCCTCCCATTCGATGGGGTGTTCTTATGATGTCTAGGGGTGCTGCACGTTCATCCTTAATAAAAAATCAAGAACTTACTTTCTGCAAAATCCTAGATCTTGAAATTCTAGAATTTTATTTACATATTTTATTTATGAATCCTAAACTTAATTAAAAATTAAGATTATGAAATATTAATTATATCTAAAATTGAGAATTTTAGATCTAAGATATATTCATAATATTAGGTTCGGGCTTGGGTAGCTCAATTAGGTCTAAGCGGTTGATCAAATCGAATCAAGAGTTGGTTAGATGGGATCAACAATGCTTAAATTGACCAGCCTAATAGGATTAAGTCTGGGTCAAGATCGAGTCACGTGAGTGATCGATCAAGCTAAGACCTAATTAGGCTCAGTGGTTAGAGTCTGGATTGTAGGCTAACCCGATTGATTTTGGCTCAATAATTTGGTGTCTAAGGTAAGTTTGGCAGATACGACTGACTGATTTTTAATTGGGAGCTACTCGACTTGAATGCATTCTTATCGAGTTAATGGCATATCCCTTCCACCGATCTTACTTACCTAGCCATGTTTGTTGGCTCAATTCTGATCTAAGATGGTCAATAATCTGAGCTAACCCATGCCACTAGGTTAGTCATAATGGTTATGACTATGTCAAGTCTAGTTTAATGAGACCTAAATCAAATCTCCCTAAGAAAAAATTAAGTCTAAGATCTTCCACCGTTGTAGATGTGCGGGTTCTTTCCGGGGTTGATTATTCTCGGCTAGTTATAGTAGTTTAGTTGCATTGAAAAGATGCAACCATGTATATTAGGCATTGGATGCTATGGGCTGGAGGATGGATTGGGCTCAATATTTTGGATACGGTGAGAGACTCAATTAGGAATCCAATCTGTGCAAATGGTGTGTCTGACTTAACTAAGGAGTGAATCAATATTTTGGGCATGATGAGATTCATAAATTAAAGACCAAGTTTAAGTGCACCATGATTAGAGAATCATTGAACAAGAGTTATTCACTCATTGGCTAACCCATCACCAATAACTGTTAGGTGAGGTGATGAGTTAGTTGGTGGAACCACACCACCCACTAGAAATCATTGATCATGAAGATTTTTGCATCTCTATAGAGGGAGTGTAGGGATCCGAGAAAGTAGTGAAAGCTAATTTATTTAAAAATAAAATTTTTAAATAAATTGGTTAAGTCTTAATTACAATATCTAACTAAAAATTTTGACTCTTTACAGAAAAATATCTGCATCCAACCCACTAGCACGAATCCTGGACACGCATAGACTGACTGAATCTAATTATAAGGATTGGCTTCGAAACTTCAAAATCATTTTGGGTTTCAAGAAGTTAACTCATGCATTAGATCAGAATCCTCCAACCTTACCAGCTCATCCATCCACTGAATAGAGAGCATCTCTTGAAAAGTGGACGGACGAAGATAACAAGGCCAGATATTACATGTTGGGCTTGATGTGTGATGAGCTTCAGCGCCAACATGAAGACATCAAGACTGTCCATCAAATGTTGGCTCACCTACAAGAGATGTTTGGTGAACAGAGTCACGCAGCCAAGTATCAAGTCACTAAATGACTATTCAAGGCTAAAATGCGTGACGGGCAGTCAGTCCATGATCATTGTCTGATGATGATCAAGAACTTGGAAGAGCTTGAGAAGCTCGGAGTGAAGTTGGAACTGGATCTATAGAATGATATAATTTTGCAATCCTTGATTGATGCATATAGGTAGTTCATCATGAACTATCATATGCATAAACTTCAAAATTTTTTGGTCGAACTTATGAATATGCTGGTAACTGCTGAGCTTTTCATGAAAGGTTCTAAAGGCTCGCTGGTTGCTATGGAACAGACTTCTTTCAAAAGAAAGTCTTTTGGAAAGAAAAAAAAGTCTGTGAAAAAGCAGGTGGAAGGAGGAAAGAAGAAAAAGACAGAGCTGAAGAAGAAGGCCGCTGACAAAGGAAAGTATTTTCATTGCAACAATGATGGCCACTGAAAGCAGAACTATCCTACTTACCTGGCCACCCTGAAGAATAAGAAGGAGGCAGGTCCTTCTGGAGGTATGCTCGTTATTGAGTCTAACCTTATGGTTTCTTTTGCATCCAGTTGGGTGCTTGACTCTGGTTCTAATGCTCATTTGTGCACTTTCATGCAGGGTCTTGAGGATAGCAGGAGGCTGAGAGATGGTGAGATGATCCTATGGGTCAAAAATGGAGCAAGAGTTACTATCGTGGTGGTGGGATCATACCCTCTTTGACTACCATCTGATTTAGACTTAGTTTTAAAAGATTGTTATTCTATGCTTGTAGCAAGCAGGAATTTGATTTCTATTTCATGCTTAGCACTAGAAGGCTATGTAATTAGTTTTCTTAAGGACCATTATAACATTCTTTATGAAAGAAATAAAATTGCAAGTAATTTTTTTATTAACGGTCTTTATCAGTCGCATATTGATGTATCTATTTTTAATATTGAGCAAAATGTGAATGCTGTGAAACGACCTAGGGATAATCCAAATGATAGGTATCTATGGCACCTAAGACTAGGTCATATAGCAGAAGATATGGTTAACAAATTGGAAAAATTTGGACTATTGAGTCCATTGACTTTCGAGTCATTTTCAATTTGTGAATCTTGTCTTCATGGCAAAATGACTAAACTTCCTTTTGTAGGACATGAGGAAAGGGCCATGGATCTTCTTGCCCTAGTACATACTGATGTGTGCGGCCCCTTTGATGTGCCAGCTAGAGATAATTTTATCTACTTCATTACCTTTACAGATGATCTATCTAGGTATGGGTATGTGTATCTTATGAGACACAAGTCTGAAGCTTTTGAAAAGTTCAAGAAATTCAGACATGAAGTAGAAAAATAAACTAGAAAATCCATTAAGATTCTTCGATCAGATCGACGAGGTGAATACCTTAGTCAGAAATTTTTGGACTATCTCAAGAAAAATGGCATAGTCTCTCAATGGACTCCACCTGAAACATCTCAACTCTATACGATTTCAGAATGTAGAGATCGAACCCTATTAGATATGGTCCGATTCATGATGAGCTTCACAGACCTCCCTGATTATCTTTAGGGACACTCTTTGTTAATTGCAATATATTTACTGAATAGGATTCCTTCTAAAACCATTCCTACCATACCGTATGAGATATGGCATGGTAAGAAACCAAGTCTGAGTCATCTCAAAATTTGGGGTTATCCGGCTCATGTCAAAAGACAACAAGCGGACAAGTTAGACTTTAGGTCCTTTAGAGCTCCATTTATAGGATATCCTAAAGAATCATTAGGATATTATTTCTACATTCTAGAAGATCACAATGTGATTGTAAGTCGACATGCCATCTTTCTTGAAAAATAGTTTATTCAAGATCATGGCATTGGAAAGCAAATCAAGCTCGATGAGAAAGTCTCACAAGAGTAATGAGCTAAGGACCAAATGGAACCAAATTAGGTAGAGCCAATACAATCACTACCTCCACCACCTCATAGATCGAAAAAAATTTTTCGTCCTCCTAAGAGGTACTTAGGTACATTTCAGAGAAAGTTGAGAAAATATTTCTCATAGGTAATGGGGTTCATGGTGATGATCCCAAAACCTATAATGAGACGATATCAGATATCGACTCCGAGAAATGGCTAGAGGCAATAAAGTCAAAAATTGACTTGATGCACTCAAACCAAGTTTGGACCTTGGTAGATCCACCAGAAGGTATAGTACCTTTGGGTATAAATAGATCTACAAGAGAAAGATTGGTGCAGATGGGAATGTGGAGACATTCAAAAGATTATAGTCAATGTGAGTCATTGACTATTAGGATACTTTTTCGCCAGCAGCTATGCTAAAATTCATTCGCACATTGCTTGCTATTGCAGCCTATTTCGATTATGAAATATGGCAAATGGATGTGAAAATGATATTCTTAAATGGATATCTTGAGAAAGATATCTATATGGAATAGCCACTAGGTTTCACATCCAGTGATGCTGATCACAAGGTATGCAAGCTACAAAGGTCCATATATGGACTTAAGTAAGCATCTCGGAGCTGGAACACTCATTTTAATGATGTGATCAAATTGTTTGGTCTCATAAAAAATGAGGAGGAGCCATGTGTCTTCGAAAAGATCAGTGGGAGTGTTGTTGTCTTCCTCATATTGTACGTGGATGATATCCTCCTTATTGGAAATTATATTCCCATGTTGACCACAGTTAAAATGTGGTCCAAAGAATTCTCCATGAAAGACCTAGGTGAAGCATCCTTTATTCTAAGAATTAAGATCTATAGAGATAGATCGAATAGGATGCTAGAACTTTCACAGAAGATGCACATAGAGGAAGTGCTAAAGAGGTTTAGCATGGAAAACTCTAAGAGGAGTTTGGTACCTTTCAGACATGGCATTCATCTTTTCAAGAAGATGTGTCCTAGCACACTTGAGAAAATAGAATGCATAAGCAAGATCCCTTATGCTTCAGCAATAGGGAGCCTCATGTATGCCATGTTATGTACACGACTTGATATAGCCCATGCTGTGAGTATCACGAGCAGATATCAGTTGAATCCAGATGAAGAACACTGAACTTCTGTGAAATGTATCCTTAAGTACTTAAGAAGAACTAAGGATATGTTATTAATCTTTGGTAATGGAGAACTCCAAGTCCAAGGATATACAGACTCGAATTTTATGTCCAACGTAGATGATCGAAAGTCGACATCTGAGAGTCTATTTGTGTGTAATGATGGTGCTGTCAGTTGGAAGAGTTCAAGCAAACTGTGATAGCAGATTCTACCATGGAAGTAGAATACATTGCTGCATCAAAAGCTATGAAGGAGGTATTCTGGTATAAGAAGTTTACTGCAGAGATCAGAGTAATGCCATCAGATGTCATTCCTCTATACTATGACAACAATCGGGCCATAGCCCTTGCTAAGAAGTTGAGGTCTCATTAGAAATTCAAGCACATCGAGCGGCAATACCACCTCATCCACGATTACCTCGAGAAGGGTTACATCGAGGTCAAAAGAGTTGACTCCGTAGATAATACAGTGGACCCGCTTACAAAGCCGTTGGGCTAGTACAAGATCGAAGTCCACCTTAAAAAGATGGGACTTAGATTTATAGCCAATTGGCTTTAGGTCAAGTGGGAGATTGTTTGATATGTATGCCCTAGAAGCCAGAATTGGCTGACACTTGTAATACACTTCTAGGGATAAAATTATAATTTTGACTATAAATAATAAAATAGATTATTTTCTATCATAAATATGTATTTAGTGTCTGTGATACATCCCTTGAGTTAATGGTAATGATAATTCATATTTTCAAGAGTTGAAAATTGAAGACAAGAATTTTCATGTATTAATTCATAAAATGCTCCCGACCATAGGATCATAATGAGGATGATGATTGATCCGAAAGGTTGGTGTACAATAGCTTCTTTATAGTAGATGAGTCTTGAGTCTACGGTGTAGAAACACTTGAGCGAGAGTATAGGTACTCGTTAGAGAATGAGGGCACTGAGCATGACCACCTCAAGCAGTCATAAGGAAGTCTACCTTCTTATCGATGACCAACTCAAAGCTGCAGTGGTGTGTCTGATTCTTTGACCTGAGGTGCATCGCTAGTTCACCTTGAGGGTATTATAATTTGACTACACCATGACTCGATCTTCTAGCCATTCAAAATTATGAGGTGTATGTTGGCTATTCATTGTAGGAATTAGATTGCACCAAGAGAGAATCTATCTACCTTGGTAGATGAGGAGCAGCCCTATGATAATCATGAGAATCAAGTCCATAAGCCCATGGCCATGGCAGAGTGAAATAATAGAAAGAGTTTCTATTAAGGTTTTTACATTGGACTTGAATTGAATGATTAAATCATATGACAGAAATTAGGGTTTGATGAGTTCACCTTAAACCTAATCTGATCGGAGCTTAAGATAGAAGAATTTAATAACATAAGTAGCTGCACCAAGAGGTTCATTTTTAGTTTTGATGGGTTGCCACCATATACTGCTAGGTGTCACTGGTGGATCTTGGGAGCAATTAGAATGATTTAGATGATCGATCATTCTAGTTGTCTAAATCAAAAGAGTTCTAATCCACCGAAAGAAGTTTCGATAATGTCGATGATAGAGATCATGACATAACCCATTATCATACAGAACTAAATCTAACTGGGTCACACAAATAAGAGTTTGGATCTGGATATCATCAATTGGACTAACCTAGTTCAATTGATTTGAATTAGATTCAATTAAGTTCAAGAAAATCGTGCTAGAACACGATTGAGCCTAACATTCTCTTTCTACTATCATTAAAAGTTATCTCAATTAAGCCAAATATGTTTGTGCTCACTCAGATACCTAGGTCCAACTGAAGCTTGTCTAGATCAGAAAAGAGTTGTCTTAATTTATGAGATAAATTTGAGACAATACCTGCCATTTTCCATCACCTGCTAATTCTTGTCTTTTAACTTTGGTCAAATGTTGACCTTTGACCCTTGGACATCTACCCATATTTCATACACGCATAGGAGAGTAGATAGAGGCTTGTCTCCTTTCTAGAAATTAGAAAGGAGGGGGTGCATGTCTAGGGAGGCATGTGCCCATGGATAGAGATGACTGGAGTCCCATATGGATGGGACTCCAGGTTGCTTCATTGAATCAACTTAGGAAGGCGCCTAAGACTCAGCTTTGACTAGTCTTGGCACCACCTAAGGATGAATTGAAGGGGCTCTCATCTGATTGGATTAGGTGATGTCATCCCACCAATCAGATTTAGATCTGATTGCACGAAGCAACGTGATTGGTCGGGATGATGTGGCACTGCATAGCACAGTAGGATCTATATAAACCCTACCTATGCCCAACTTTTATAGAGTTCTCTCTTAGCCCATGCCCCGAGGCTACCCCTCCCCCTCCTCCATGCCATCTTCTGGTTCTCTCTCTCCTCTCCACACCCAAGGGAAGTTGGGCTCCAATTTGGTGCGATCCAGGCAAGAGAAAGCTGATGAGAAAGGAAGAAAGCAACACTACTACAGAGACGACTATTGATCTTCAGAAGGAGTTTTGAAGATCCTCCAAATCAGATCCAGATCTAATATTTGGAGAAGTCAAAAAGAAGTAGAAGATCTCCAGATCCAGTCTAAGTGGATACTGGTAGAGGCTAGATGCTTGCGTGGCTAGATCTAGAACCTCAGGCAATCAGCAGGATCATCAAAGGGTAATCTGATTACCCAACAAAAGGTACAAATTAAATTAGATTTAATTTATTTTTATTTTATTTTATTAAATCTATAAAATTAGATCTGAAATATCTTAGATCTGATTTGTATATGTGAGAGAAATTTTTAAAATATCTCTCTTGATCCGATCAAATCTAAATGAACCTGACACAGGAAATCAAGATTTTCTCTTCACTTGTTCCACTACCAACTGTAAGTCACTATAAGTCTGAAGCCAGTCTGCCTCTAGTTCTTTTGCTTTCTTCAGTCCTGCTATCAAAGCTTCATATTCTGCCCTATTGTTTGTTGTAGGAAACTTAAAGCGTAGTGCATACTCAACGATGACCTCTTAGGGATTGACTAGGATCAGTCCAGCACCTACATCGGAAGCATTGGAAGAGCCATCCATATACAAGCCCCAGAAACCTTCGAGAAGGTTCGTTCTTTCTTCGGGGGAGCTCGGCAGTAACCACAAAATGTTGGTCTCATTCCGCTTAGGTTCGGCCTCATCCAGGATCATGCATTCGACTAGAAAATTGGCCAGTATCTGAACTTTGATTGATGGCCGAGATTGATAGTTAAGGTCGAACTCTATCGGCTCAATGGCCCTCTTTGCTATCCTTCCAGAAGCATCTACTCGATGAAGAAATGTCTTGATTGGTTGATCAATGAGGAGTGTTATGGTATGCCCTTGGAAGTACGATCGAAGTCTTCTGGCTGGAATCAAAAAGGCGTAAGTTAACTTTTTCAATTTAGTTCCCTCAAGACTCGGCTCATGTAGTATATCGATCTTGCACTTTTGCCTCTTCCTTGACCAAGACCGCTGCCAGGGCTATAAGAGAGATTGCCAGATATAGGAATAATTCTTCTCTAGGCTTAGGCTTTGCCAACAATGGGAGCGAATCAAGGTAGCTCTTGAGTTCTTCGAATGTCTGTTGGCACTCTACCATCCAGCAGTCTTTTGGTTGCTTGAGGACCTCAAAGAAGGGCATACACTGCTCGATCGACTTTGAGATAAGGCAATTTAAGGATGCCACCTTTCTAGTCAAGCATTGGACTTTTTTTATCAATTTTTGGGTGGTCATCTCCTGGATAGCTCGGATCTTCTCTGGATTAGCTTCGATCCCCCGCCTTGAGATCATGAACTTTAAGAATTTTTCTGAGGTCACTTCGAAGGTGCATTTAGTCAGATTCAGCTTCATCTTGTATCTTCGAAGGGCATTGAAGGTTTTTTTAAGGTCGATAATGTGATTGGATGAGGTCCAGCTCTTAACAAGCATATCATCTATGTAGACTTCCATGTTGCAGTCGATATGCTCCTTGAAGATCTTATTGATTAGGCATTGATAGATTGCACCTACATTTTTAAACCCGAAGGGCATGGTCCTATAACAATAAAGACCACGGTCAATAATAAAAGTAATTTTCTTCTTATCCTCTGGTGCCATCCATATTTGATTGTAGCTAGAGAAGGCATCCATGAAGGTGAGGAGCTCATAGCTCGAGGTTGCATCCACCAACTGATCAATTCTGGATAGGAGGTAGCTATCCTTTGGGCAGACCTTATTCAACTTCTTGAAGTTGATACATATTCTCTACTTGCCATTGGCCTTCTTGACTAAGACCACATTGGAGACCCAACTTGGATAGTGGACTTCTCGAATGAACCTGACTTTGAGGAGCTTATCCACTTTCTCAGCCATTGCCTTCTGATTTTCTAGTGCATGGCCCTAAATTTTCTCTTTCACTAGCCTGTACTTAGGATCGACGGCCAACCAATGATCCATGACTTCGGCATCAATTCTTGGCATATCTGCTGGAACCCAGGTGAAGACGTCAGCATTCTTTCGTAAGAAGGCAATGAGCTACTCTCAGACTTCATCTCCTAAGTTGGAGCCGATCTGCACTGTATGCTCCGTGCTTCCATCATTCAGAGGGATGGTTACAAGATCTTTCATGAGCTCATCATGCTCCTCAATAAAGTCATCGCGGACATCCAACCCAATAACTGGGTAAGGATCAGGATGGCTTTCCTTTTGTAAGGCGATGGAGTAACAGTGCCCTACCAAGATTTGATCTCCCCTGATCTCTTTGATTCCACAGCTTATCAAGAACTTCAATTTCAAGTAGTAGGTTGACACCATAGCCTGGAGTGCATTTAGACTTGGTCGGCCGAGAATTGCATCATAAGTTGATGGGGCCTTTACTATCAGAAAGTTGACCTATGCTTTGACTCGCTTTGGGTATTGTCTTGCAGCCACAGTTAGTGTTATTATTCCTTCAACTGGCACCGCATCGCCAGTAAGCCCACTAACGGAGAGTTCATAGGTTCCAAGTGGTTATTAGATATAGACATTTTAGTAAAAGCATCATAAAATAAGATATCGGCATAGCTTTCATTATCTACTAAAATATGGCATACATCATAATCAGTAATGTTTAAAGAGATTACAACCACGTCATTATGCAAAAGTTGAATTCCTTGACATCTTCGTCAGTGAAAGCTATGGGCTCCTCAGTTCTCCACCTCTTCATAGGCTCCGCTGATCTGCTGGCCTCCCCTCGTCGAAGTCCTCCAAAGAAGGTATTGATGATGCCAAGCGGAGGTCGATCTTCTTGCTGCTCCTCCCTCCTTGGTAGTTACAAATGTGGGGGGTCCCTCGACCGATCCTCCCCATCCCTCTGGCCGATGTTGTAGGAATCGATCGAGCCTGCCCCACCTGATGAGCTCCTCAATCCCATCTTGGAGCTAAATATATTCTTCAGTATCATAACCATGGTTATGATGGTAGAGGCAGTACTTGTTGGGATTGTGCTTATTGGGGTGAGTGTGCATCCTCTCTGGCCTTAGCAACTGCTCCTTGATCTCCATCAGAACCTGGGTTTTCGGAGCATTAAGGAGGATGTAGTTATGGAACTTTCTGAGGGAGGAGCCCCATCGTGCCCTTCTATCAGAGCTTCTTTGATGATGAGCTCGAGGGAATGTTTGGGCTTGCTTGCACTTAGAAGGAGTCCACGAGCAGGTCGAACTTCATTGAGCTTATCCTCAACTGTGGGCCTGCTAGATTCATCCGCTTGCCACTCTCTCGCGACTTCCTCATCCTTCAACTTGAAGATCTTCTCCGCTCAGGCATAACCTTCAGCCCAAGCTAGCAAATCAGTAAAATCTCTAGGATACTTCTTCTCCAGGAAGAACAACAGATCATTCTTCTAAAGGCTACCCTTAAGTGTGGCCTTGGCAACTGACTGGTCCAAATTTTGAACCTCTAGTGCAGTGGCATTAAAGTGGTTGACATAGGCTCGGGTGGTCTCTTCTTCCTACTGCTTGATATTGATTAGAAAGTTCAAGCCTCACCTTGGACATCGATTGCTAACAAAATGAGCTACAAACTGGTAGCTCATTCGGTCGAAGGAGAAGATCGTACCCAGTTTCAACATCGAGTACTAGTTTTTCGCTGCTCCCTTCAAAGTAGAAGGAAAAGCTCGACATAGAATGACATCCGATGTATCGTGGAGTAGCATCACAGTCCATAAGATCTTCAGATGGTCAACCGGATTAGTGGTCCCATCGTAGCTTTCGAACTAGGGGAGCTTAAAGTTTGACGAGATCGATTCCTGCATGATTCTCTAGAAGAAAGGAGGATCAGTATAGACATTATCATGGTTACCTGGGATAGCGTGGCGAAGCTCCTCAATCCATCGATCCATTTTTTGGATTTTTTGATCAAGGGCTTGATCTCGATCATGGGTCTTAGAGAGTTTTCGACTATAGATAGAGAAGGTCTCTTCTGGAGAAGAGTCATGATTAGAATAAGAGCTCTCCACTCTCTATTTCTCCTTTCCAGAGGTGATAGGTCTACTGACCCAGGTATGCCGCCTTGGGATTGGTTCTTGATATCCCAATGGGGGGTTCTTTAGTTGGACTACCATTGGAGGCTGTTGCATGGCTTGCACCATCTCAGTGAGGCCCCAGACCTGCTATATCAATAGATTGAATTGCTTTGGATCCACCATTGTTGCCAATGGAGGAGATTGCGATGTCGATGAAGTAGGTAGATTTAGCTTAGATCTAATGGTAGAGGTGGTGGATCTTCGAGTGGTTGTCTTCTTCGAAGATATTTTGAGGTCGAGGGAGAGAATGGAGATGATCCTTGAAGGAGAAAGCTCACATGATCGACTGAGCACTCCTTTTAAAATAAGAGCTTAGCGCATCCCTTCCACTAGCGCTAATTTTATTGGTGCAAAATCTGGTTGATGTTGGAATTGATGCTGGAGTCGGAGAGGATGAGGTCATCACTGATGATCTGTAAAATAAATCTTGCCCAAAGTTGGGGGTGGTGGCTCCGGCAAGACCCTCCGACGATCAAGTCAGTGTTTTGGCCAACAGAAATGAAGTACTCAGAGAAATTTTAGCAGAGTTTTTAGAAGAAGAATTAGAGCTTAGAAAAGAAAGCATATCTGGAGGATCTCTTATATAAGCGGAGCTCGTAACAAACTGATGGAGACAGCCATAACCGCCTAGTAGTGGGCCGTTCGGAGCCATGTGGGATTTGTTACAGAGGATGGTGTTTGTTGTCATGATGTGCCGGTTTGTTAGAAATTAGCAGCCGAGGTTTGGATGGGGTAGCTGCAGGCGGTGAAGAGCTCATAGTTACCATTGTTCTGGAGGAGCTTGGGTGTTCTCAAGATCGACCATGCCTTGATTGTTATTTGCTATATCAAGGTAAGTGCTGAGGTTCTTTCAGATAGCTAGGAGGGGTATGGAAGGAAGCCTGTTGAGAGAATCAAGAGGAAGCTCACCGGGTGGAGCCCCTTAAACAATTAGGGGGAAGTCCAGAAGGAATTCAACTGATGAAGAAGTTCAATGGAAAGAGAAGTTCGGTAGGAGAGAAGTTTGGACAGCATCCAAGCTGAAAAATTGAGACTACCCGGGGGGCGGAACCTCAGCACCTCAACTGCTCAAGCAACTACTCTCACTATTCAAGTTCGTCTGGGATTTTGCTCGACTAGAGAGGGTCACCTACTTATGGCGGAGGAATTCGATTGTCTTTTTATCATTCAAGCCCATCCAAGTGAGACTCATAACATCTTACAGATTCTAAAGTTGGTTAGTGTAGCTGAGAAAATCACCTGGCAGTCGTGAGTTGAAGGTCGGCCATTTTAGAGTGAGCTGGAATTCGAAGACCTTTATCGATCGAAGCTCGACTGTAGCCGTCGCCATGAGGCAGAATTACCCAGAGATCAGACACCCGGTAGAACTTCGACAAAAGCGGGTTTATCTCCAACAGAGCCAGAGCTTGACAACAGTAGAGAAAAAGAGAGAGAGGAAGAGTAAGAACATGAGTTGTTCTCTGAAATAGAACTTATCTAAAGGGTCCCCTTATTACCTCTTTATATAAAGATAGAGTTATAGGCCATTATGCCTAAATTTGATAGATTGTTAGGCCATAGCTTCCTAGATTGTTGACCACAATCTGATAGGCAGTTATGATAGAAAATCTATCCACTAACCTATGAATCAGGGTTGTCAATTTAGGTGTTAGTTGTGGGTTTTTTCCACATTTTAAAAATTATTAGGATATTCCAGTGAGTCGCCCACGTGACTGTATAAGCTGGTGGCTTGAGGTCAGTAAAAGATCGAGGCTCCATCTTAGATACATCAATATCCATGCTAGTCGTGGGAGTTCGTTCTCTATCGTCGGTAAGGTCCCAACCTTGGGGTCGGTAAACATCCAAATTGAGGGTCGGATAGAAGCCAATGATATCAAGTTATTCCACCTTTGTTTATTGGCTCTCTCCAAGGTAGTCTTGATGAGTTATTGGTGAGTTCTTGGTCATGACCCAAGGAGAGGAAGGTCGGTTTGGATGGTGGATAACCTCCAAAACATTTGTTCCCTACATCCGAGTCTGAAGCAATTTCACTGCTTCGAATGAAGGAAGTAATTGGTCTTAAGATTGGTCTTCGGTTGCCAATCCGACCTTCTCCTCAGAGCATTTATTCTATAGTATTTAGTGGAGAAAATCTTAAGGCCTCATTAATATGCCGCTTCACCATTCCCATTGCAATTATGAGATGGGTGGCTCAAGGCATTGCGACGTAATGATTTAAAAAAGGAGAATTGGAGATCATTTCTAGGCTCATTGAGGTTTGCCATGCATCGAATGTTGGTAGGCCTCTTGTTTTGACCTATGTAGCTAAATTTGAGGGTGGTGTGATAAAGAGTTATGCGATTTGGTGTCCTTGATTGGTGTCATGTGTCAAAATCTAATGGTAAGGGGCTTGAATCCTGGTCGTTAATGAGTAGTCTAAATAGCCTTTTCCCATTGCTTTCTCTTTATTTTGTTCTACCAGATCTCTGCATCCTACACCAGTTGCTCCCTTGCAATTGTAGTCAGTGAAGGGAGGGTTTTCATCATCTTCTCTAGTGCCAGTGACCTCCGAGTCGCTCTATTCTCCAATTGGTCCTCCATTCATCCTTGTCTTTTCTAGTTTTCTGCCTTTTCTCTAGTTTGATTCTTCCATTCTTTGTCCTTTTGGCTTCATTTGCATCCTCTTCTTCTTTTCTTCTCATTTCTTCAATTTTACTAGTAACGTCTTCCCTTTCATGTCTTCTAACAGTGGTAAGGTTAGGGGTGAAAAACCCCTATGGCGACTGAGATTCCCGGTTGCCACCTCGAACTGGGTTTGAGGATATTCCTTGGACTGTCACCAAGGTTGGCTCTTCGACTGGGTGATGGGCCTTTGAACCCTTAAGCATGAATAGCCCTATGTGTGGGTTCAGAGATTTCTAGGGCCCAAGAAATGAAGAGTCAAGTATTACTGAGGATAATATTGGAAGGTTTTGTTTTCAGTTTTCCATCTCTTCGACCTTTCGACTAGAAGTTCCTGGTTGGGATGGCCGTATGACCAATGCCCTAAGGAGCCGAGTCACCTTATATGGGGAGCCCCTCCGAGCTGGTCTCCGTCTGCCTCTCTGCTCTTTCATTAGCAACATTCTTAACTTTTATAGAATTCTTCCGAGCTAGATCATTCAAACTCCACTAGGGTGGTTATCATTTTTATTATTCTTTGTAACTAGCTCTACATCACCCCGAGGTGGTCTCTCTTCAAAGCATTGATTACTCTGAAGAAACACCCTCATGAGAAAAGGTGGTCATACTTCTCCCTCCGAACAAGGTGTAAGTTCATTATCAGACTGCCTTCTTTGGTCTATGATTGGAAAAGCTATTTCTTTATTATATCCTTAGATCTACCCCAGGGATGTAGTCTGATCTGAGGCGATCCTCATCTGTCTCCTAGCAAAAACAAGTATGTTCTTCTGGAGGATGAGGAAGATCACCAAAGTCTACTCGATGTTGAGGTGCCAGAATTGAAATAGCTAGTGACCAAGCAGAATCTCTATGATGTTGGTATTAGTCTGACATTACCTTAGGATATGATTGATATCTTTTTTGACTTAGTAAATTTTTTTGATTACTATTAGAACTTGAGCTAACCACTTTCTCTTCGGTTTTATAGTGATGAGGCCAATCCTTTCATCCATCAAGTCAGCTTTAAAAAGAAAGTTAGGCTCCTCGAGCGAGGAGTCCTCATCAAAGAAGCCAAAGAAGTCCCAACTGATGACTCCCGCCCCTAATCTAGCCCCGGTGATGTCAATGCGAACATCGACCCCCGACCCCATGGAAATTAAGGACAAAACCATGGTGGCCATGCCATTATGAAGCTTGGATCTCATCTCCACCTGCCCGACAGTCTCCATCCCTGCCTCATCAAGCTTCTCTACCATTGTCACCCATGGCACTGAGTAGGTTGGCGAGGTTTGAAGCAAGCCCCTCCTCATCCGAGATTGAAGAGAGGTTTATTACCATAGCAAGGAGAGTGTGGAGGGATGACTCTGCACTTCGAAACTACCAACTTGCCTGGGAGTTGGTGAAGATAACTCTACTACCTGCTGATTGGGTAGAGAGGAAGGCCTCTCCCTTGGACGAGGTTGTAGGCGCTTCCTATGCTAGCCTCCTCAGGGTAAGTTTGTTGTTATTTGAATTTTTTTCATCATTCATCTAAGGTTACTAACTTTGTTTTTTCCTATACAGTTGGCACATAATGTCACCATCCTCTGTGAGGGTTTGGTCGATTTTAACAAAGTAAAGCTCTCACTAGGGGAGAAGCTCAGGCATCTGATATCCAAGCAAAGGCTACTGAGGAGGCAAGGCAAGCTATCGAGAAGGCAAGAAAGGCCGTTGAAGAAGAAACATCCTGAGCTAGGTCTAAGCTCCAAGCGACTTCGTAGAAGGTTGAGGCCCTAGAGGGCTTCATAGCCATCAAACATGGAGCCGCTAAGGTGCATCGATGAAAGGTGGCCAAACTCAAAGAAGCCTCAGTGTTCAATGAGGCAACAGTCAAAGCTACCAAGGAAAGAGTGCAACTTATTGAGGCCTAGACCGAGGAGGAGAAGGCAAAGGCCATTATCGAGATCAAGCTCAAGGCCATCGATGAGTTCAAGGCCTCAAAAGACTTTGAGAATGGGGTCACTGAGGGCTCCTCGATGGCCTATGAGGATGGCTTTCAGGCTTATAGGAAGCACATAGGTCAGATTCTCCCTAAGCTAGATCTGAGTGATGTCCAACCTATAGACAACAATGAGGATGAGCCTGAAGATAGCAATGAGGATGAGCTTGCGCTAGCTTCCAAGGCCTTAGCTCCCATGCCTACAGTTGAGATGCTTGCCACCAAGCCCACCATCGAGGGACCTATCGAGCAAGCTGTAGGTCCTGCCATTAAGCCTATGCTTGAGGTGTTAGATGTGTGCCCTAGAAGTCAGATTAGCTAAACACTTATAATACACTTCTAAGAGCAATTTTATAATTTTGATTATAAATTAATAAAAAAATTATTTTCTATCATAGTGTGTATTTAAAATGTCTGTGATACATCCTTTGAGTTAATGGTAATGATAATTCATATTTTCAAGGGTTGAAAATTTAAGACATGAATTCTCATAATTAACTCATAAACTGCTTTCGACCGTAGGATCATCATGAGGATGGTGATCGATTTGGAAGGTTGGTGCATGATCGCTTTCTTAGGATAGATGGATCTTGAGTCTACAGTGTCAAGATACTAGAGTGAGAGTATAGGTACTAGTTAGAGAATGAGGGTACTGAGTGTGACTACCTCGAGCAGTCATAAGAAAGTCTACCTTCTCGTCGATGACTGGCTTGATGCCGTAGTGATGTGTCTGATTCTTTGATCTGAGGTGCATCGATAGTTCATCTTGAGGGTATTATAGTTTGACTATACCATAACTCGATCTTCTAGCCATTCAGAATCTGAGGTGCATGTTGGCTATAGCATGTTCATTGTAGAAATTGAATTACACTAATAGAAGATATATCTACCTCGATAGATGAGGAGTTGCCCTATGATAATAATGAGATTAAGTCCTTAAGCCTATGGCCATGGTAGAGTGAAGATGATAGAAAGAGTTTTTATTAGGGTTTCACATTGACCTCGAATCAAATGATTAATTCATATGATGGATGTTGGGTTTGACAAGTTTACCTTAACTCTAATCATGTCGGAGCTCAAGATAGAAGAACCCAATTACATAGGTAGCTACATCGAGAGGTTTGCTTTTGGTTTTAATGGATTGCCACCATATACTACTAGGTGTCACTGATGGATTTTGGGAGCAATTAGGATGATCTTGATGATCGATCATTCTAATGGTATGAATCAGAAAAGTTTTGGTCCATTGAAAGGTATTTCGATGATGTCGATGATAGAGATCATGATATGTCTCATTACCATATGAAACTAAATCTAACTAGATCACACAAATAAGAATTTAGGTCTGGATAACATCAATTGAGCTAATCTAGTTCGATTGATTTGGATTAGATCCAATCAGGTTCAAGGTAATAATGCTAGCACACGGTTGAGCCTGGCTTTCTTCTTCTATAATCTTTCTGATTCATCACAACTGAGGCAAATTTAATTTGACTCATTTCTGTATCTTGAATGGGTTTATTTTCATCTAATTGAAATAACTCTAGGTCAGATTAATTATAGAAATTAAATACATTCCTAGTGCAATTGGACTAGGGTCAAAAGTTAACCCAATTGAGAGAATTGAGGGTCACCTAATCAGATGCTTCTAAAAAAATTTTTAGAAATCATTTTGATCTAATTTTTAGATATGTGATAGGACTTGAGTCATGCTATGGGTGTGCCAAATTTTGTAATTTATGGTGATGGTTTGATTGAATTTTTGATAGAGTTTGTTTTGGATCAAACTCTTGAGGGAAGAGTCCTAGGTGCAATGGACTCTTCCTTATCTACTCTTGTTGCCCACTTTTTGAATCATTTTTGATGACAAAAACCAGATGAGATCTGGGGTTTCATGTGGAGAATAATTCCTAGAGTCCCAATGATCAAATAAGTATGTTATTTGTGTTAGATATATGTGCCCTAGAAGCCAAAATTGGCTGACACTTGTAATACACTTCTAGGGGCAAAATTGTAATTTTGACTATAATTAATGAAATGGGTTATTTTCTATCACACATGTGTATTTAGTGTCTGTGATACATCCTTTGAGTTAATGATAATGATAATTCATATTTTCAAGAGTTGAAAATTTAAGACATGAATAATCATTATTAACTCATAAATAGCTCCCGACCATAGGATCATCACGAGGATGGTGATTGATCCGGAAGGTTGGTGTACGATCGCTTCTCTTTAGTAGATGAGTCTTGAGTCTACGGTGTGGAGACACCGGAGCGAGAGTACAGGTACTCGTTAGAGAACGAGGGCACTGAGCGTGACCACCTCGAGTAGTCATTAGGGAAGTCTACCTTCTCGTCAATGACTGACTCGATGCTGCAGTAGTGTGTCTGGTTCTTTGACCTGAGATGCATCGGCAGTTCACCTTGAGGGTGTTATAGTTTGACTACACCATTACTCGGTCTCCTAGCCATATGGAACCCTGAGGTGTATGTTGGCTATGACATGTTCATTGTAGGAACTGGATTGCATCAAGATGGGATCTATCTACCTCGGTGGTAGAGGAGCAGCCCTATGATGATCATGAGAATCAAGTCCAGAAGCCCATGGCCATGGCAGAGTGAAATAATAGAAAGAGTTTCTATTTAGATTTTCACATTGGACTCGAATCGAATGATTACATCATATGACAGAGACTAGGGTTTGACGAGTTCACCTTAACCCTAATCTGATCGGGGCTCAAGATAGAAGAACTTGAATCACACAGGTAGCTGCACCAAGAGGTTCGCATTCAGCTCTGATGGGTTGCCACCATATACTGCTAGGTGTCACTGGTGGATTTTGGGAGCAATTAGAATGATTTAGATGATCGATCATTCTAGCTGTTCGAATCAGAAGAGTTCTGATCCATCGAAAGGAGTTTCGATGATGTCTATGATAGAGATCATGACATATCCCATTACCATACAGAACTGAACCTAACTAGGTCACACAAACAAGGGTTTGAATCTGGTGATCATCAATTGAACTGATCTAGTTCAATTGATCTGAATGAGATTCAATTAGGTTCAAGGAAATCGTGCTAGCACTCGATTGAACCTAACGTTCTTCTTTTACTATCATAAATAAGTTGTCCTGACTGAGCCAAAGGAGTTTGTGCTCAATCAGAGGCCTTCATATGGTCTGACTGGAGGTTGTCCAAGTCAGAAATAGGTTGTCTTATTTGTAAGACATTACCTGCCATTTTTGGTCACCTGCCATTTCTTGTTCTTTGACTTTGGTCAAAAGTCTACCTTTGACTGGTCAAACGTTGACCATTGACTGGTCAAACGTTGACCATTGATCCTTTGACTTTTGACCACATGTCATGCACCTATTGGAGAGCTGGTGGGGGCTTGTCCCCCTGCCAGAACCTGGCAAGGAGAAGGGCGCACGCCAAGGGTGGCGTGAGCCCAAGTAGGAGGCGCCTAGGAGTCCTTGTTGGACAAGGACTCCATCTCCCTTTAGGATTCCAATCAGAGTTCTACTAAGAAACCAAGTTTGACTGGTCTTAGGCGCCCTCTAAGGAGGAATCCAGGGGTCTCTATTCCAACCAATCAGATTTAGATCTGATTTCACAAAGGGTTGTGATTGGTTGAGAGGAAGAGGAGTTGGATCACAAGAGGTCTATAAATAAGACCCTGCGCCCAACCCTAATTCCAAGTCAAAGTGAATTCAATAGAGATTTCCCCATGCCCCAAGGCTGCCTCTCCCCTCCTTCTCCATGCCATACTCTCTTCTCCCCTTGCTCTCCACGTCCAAAAGGAGTTTTGGACTTAGGTTTGGTGCGATTCAGATCAAGGAAAGGCGATCAAAAGCAAGAAGGCTGCGCTGCTGCAAAAGGACGACTGCAGATCTTCAAAAAGAGTTTTGAAGATCCTCCAGATCAGATCCAGATCTAATTTTTGGAGGTGTGATAGAGAAGAAGAGGATCTCCAGATCCAACCCGAGTGGATACCGGTAGAGGCCAGGCGCTTGCGTGGCTAAGATCCAGAACCTTCCGCTGCAATCAGGATCATCTACAGGGTAATAGGATTACCCAAATCAGGTAAATTAAATTTGATTTAATTTATCTTATTTTATTTTATTTATTAAAATAATAAGAATTCAGATCTGAAACATATCAAGATCTGATTAAGATCAAGAGAAAAATTTTTGAAATATATCTCTTGATCTGATCAGATCTGGAACGAACCTGGACCGGGAAATCAGGATTTCCCTTCAACTGGTATCAGAGCCATGGTTCTAAAATTGTTTAGATCTGATTTTAATTTTATTTTAATTAGAAAATAAAGTGATTTTTAGATGTCACATGAGATGTGATCAGATCTGAAATCAGAAAAAATTAAAATTAAATGATTTGGATCTAAGAACATGAAGATATGCATGACTAGTTCTAGAATAGAATAGTTCTATAGAATAGTTTTGCATGTCTTTGATTTAATCTGATTAAATCATATTTTAGATCTTCTTATTTACTATTTTTTTGATATTATAAGTGTTATAATAACATCTGATAAACAGCAAATAAAAATTATTTAATTTTAAATATCATATGAGATATGATTGATGCATGTCTAGACTAGTTGTAGAATAGTTCTACATAATTGTCTAGATTAGAATTTATTTTGATTAGATCAATTTAAATCTAATTTTTTAGATTATTATGAGATAATTTAGATCTGAAAACATGCATGATTTGATACATGAGATGTATGCAAAATATGCCATGATTAGATCTAATTTGTATATGAGATATATGATATAGATCTAAATACTGTTTTGTAGTATTGACATGTTCCTGATTAAGGCGTTCCTCTTGGCCGTCCGGTCATAAGAACGAAGAAGGGTTTAAAGGCCCTCTCTTCCCATTCGATGGGGTGTTCTTATGATGTGTAGGGGTGCTGCGTGTTCGTCCTTAATCAGAAACCCAAAACTTACTTTCTGCAAAACCCTAGATCCTGAAACCCTAGGATTTATTGTGCATATTTTGTTTATGAACCCTACTTAATTAAGAATTAAGTTTATGGAATATTAATTAGGTCTAAAATTGAGAATTTCAGATCTAAGACATATTCATAATACTGGGTTCGGGCTTGGGTAGCTCAATTAGGTCTAAGCGGTTGATCAAACCGAATCAAGAGTTGGTTAGATGGGATCAACAATGCTTAAATTGACCAGCCTAATAGGATTAAGTCTGGGTCAAGATCGAGTCACGATCAAGCAAGACCTAATTAGGCTCAGAGGTTAGAGTCTGGATTGTAGGCTAACCCAATTGGTTCTGACTCAACAATTTGGTGTCTAAGGTAAGTTTGGCACAGACGACCGACTGGTTTTTAATTGGAAGCTACTCGACCTGAATGCATTCTTGTACGAGTTAATGGCATATTCCTTCCACCGGTCTCACTTACCTGGCCATATCTGTTGACACAGTTCTGATCTGAGGTGGTCAATAATCCGAGCTAACCCATGCCACTAGGTTAGTCATAATTGTTATGACTAAGCCAAGTCTAGTTTAATGAGACCTGAATCAATTCTCCCTAAGAAAAGATTAAGTCTGAGGTCTTCCACCATTGTAGATGTGCGGGCCCTTCCCGGGGTTGATTGTTCTCGGCTGGATACAGTGGCTCAGTTGCACCGGGAAGACGCAACCATGTCTATTAGGCATTGGATGCTATGGGCTGGAGGATGAGTTGGGCTCAATATTTCCGGATACGGTGAGAGACCCAATTAGGAACCCAGTCTATGCAAATGGTGGGTCTGACTTAACTAAGGAGTGGATCAATATTCCGGATACGGTGAGATTCATGAATTAGAGACCAAGTTTGGGTGCACCATGATTAGAGAATCATTGAACAAGAGTTGTTCACTCATTGGCTAACCCATCACCAATAACTGTTAGGTGAGGTGATGAGTCAGTTGGTGAGACCGCACCACCCACTAGAAATCATTCAATCGTGGAGATTTTCGCATCTCTACAGAGGGAGTGTAGGGATCCGAGAAAATAGTGGGAGCTAATTTGTTTAAAAATAAAATCCCTAAACAAATTGGTCAAGTCAAAATTACAGTATCTAACTAGAATCTTTGACTCTCTACAGGAAAAATGTCTGCGTCCAACCCATTGGCACGTATCCTAGACACACATAGACTGACTGGACCCAATTATAAAGATTGGCTCAGGAACTACAAAATTGTTTTGGGTTCAGAGAAGTTAACACATGTTTTGGACCAGGACCCTCCCACCTTACCAGCTCGTCCATCCACTGTTGAACAGAGAGCGTCTCTGGAAAAATGGATTGACGAAGACAATAAGGCCAGATACTACATGTTGGGCTCGATGTCTGATGAGCTCCAGCGCCAACATGAAGATATCGGGACTGCTCGCCAAATGTTGGCTCACCTGCAGGAGATGTTTGGTGAACAGAGTCGCGCAGCCAAATATCAAGTCACGAAATGACTTTTTAAGGCTAAGATGCGTGATGGGCAGTCAGTCCAAGATCACTGTCTGACAATGATCAAGGACATGGAAGAGCTTGAGAAGCTCGGTGTGAAGTTGGACTTGGATCTGCAGAACGATATTATTCTGCAATCCTTGACTGATGCATATGGGCAATTCATCATGAATTACCACATGCATAAACTTCAAAATTCCTTGGCCGAGTTGATGAATATGCTGGTTACCGCTGAGCTTTCTATGAAAGGTTCTAAAGGCTCAGTTCTTGCTATGGAACGGACTTCTTCCAAAAGAAAGTCTTATGGAAAGAAAAAGAAGTCTGTGAAAAAGCAAAAGGTGGAAGGATCAAAGAAGAAGAAGGCAGAACCGAAGAAAAAGGTCGATGGCAAAGGAAAGTGTTTCCATTGCAACAGCGACGGCCATTGGAAGCGGAACTGCCCTACTTACCTGGCCACCCTGAAGAACAAGAAGGAAGGTCCTTCTGGAGGTATGCTCGTTATTGAGTCTAACCTTACGGTTTCTTCTGCATCCAGTTGGGTGCTTGACTCTGGTTCTAGTGCTCATCTGTGCACTTCTATGCAGGGTCTTGAGGATAGCAGGAGGCTGAGGGATGGAGACATGATCCTACGCATCGGTAATGGAGCAAGAGTTGCTGCAGTAGCCGTGGGAACATACCCTCTTCGATTACCATCTGGTTTAGACTTAGTTTTAAAAGACTGTTATTATGTGCCTGCAGCTAGCAGGAATTTGATTTCTGTTTCATGCTTAGCACAAGAAGGTTATGTGATCACCTTCTTTAAGGACCATTGTAACATTCTTTATGAAAGAAATAAAATTGCAAATGGTTTCCTTGTTAATGGTCTTTATCAGTTGCATATTGATGTACCTGTTTTAACTATCGAGCAAAACGTGAATGCCAAACGACCTAGGGATAGTCCAAACGACAGATATCTATGGCACCTGAGATTAGGTCATATAGCAGAAGATAGGATTAACAAATTGGAGAAAAATGGGCTATTGAGTCCATTGACTTTTGAGTCATATCCAACTTGTGAATCTTGTCTTCAAGGCAAAATGACTAAACTCCCTTTTGTTGGACATGGGGAGAGGGCCACAGATCTCCTTGCCCTAGTACATACTGATGTGTGCGGCCCATTTGATGTGCCGGCTAGAGGCAATTTTGTCTACTTCATTACCTTTACCGATGATCTGTCTAGGTATGGGTATGTGTATCTTATGAGACACAAGTCTGAAGCTTTTGAAAAGTTCAAAGAATTCAGACATGAAGTAGAAAAACAAACTGGAAAACCCATTAAGGTTCTTCGATCAGATCGAGGAGGTGAATACCTTAGCCGGGAATTCCTAGACTATCTTAAGGAAAATGGCATAGTCTCTCAATGGACTCCACCAGGAACACCTCAACTCAACGGGGTTTCAGAACGGAGAAATCGGACTCTATTGGATATGGTTCGATCCATGATGAGCTTCACAGACCTCCCAGATTTTCTTTGGGGACATTCATTATTAACTTCAATCTATTTACTGAATAGGGTTCCCTCTAAAACCGTTCCTACCACACCGTATGAGATATGGCACGGTAAGAAACCAAGTCTGGTCATCTCAGAATTTGGGGTTGTCCGGCTTATGTCAAAAGACAACAAGTGGACAAGTTAGAGTTTAGGTCCTTTATAGCTCGATTCATAGGATATCCTAAAGAGTCATTAGGATACTATTTCTACATTCCAGAAGACCACAATGTGATTGTGAGTCGACATGCCATATTTCTTGAAAAATAGTTTATTCAAGATAGTGGCATTGGAAAGCAGATTAAGCTTGATGAGAAAGTCTCACAAGCAGAAACGAGCTAAGGACCAAGTGGAACCAAATCAGGTTGAGCCAATAAGAACACTACCTCCTCCACCTCGTAGATCGGAAAGAGTTTCCCGTCCCCCTGAAAGATACTTAGGTATTATTTCAGAGGACGTAGAGGAAATGTTCCTCATAGGTAATGGTGCTCATGGTGATGATCCCAAAACCTACAACGAGGCGATATCAGATATCGACTCCGAGAAATGGCTTAGAGGCAATGAAGTCAGAAGATTGACTCGATGCACTCAAACCAAGTCTGGACCTTGGTAGATCCACCAGAAGGTATAGTACCTATTGGGTGTAAATGGATCTTCAAGAGAAAGATTGGTGCAGATGGGAATGTGGAGACATTCAAGGCTAGACTGGTGGCAAAAGGTTATAGTCAACGTGAAGGCATTGACTATCAGGATACCTTTTCCCCAGTAGCTATGCTAAAATCCATCCGCACATTGCTTGCTGTTGCAGCCTATTTCGATTATGAAATATGGCAAATGGACGTGAAAACGGCATTCCTAAATGGATATCTTGAGGAAGATATCTATATGGAACAGCCGCTAGGTTTCACATCCAGTGATACTGATCACAAGGTTTGCAAGCTGCAAAGGTCCATATATGGACTTAAGCAAGCATCTCGGAGCTGGAACACTCGTTTCAATGATGTGATCAAAAAGTTTGGTTTCATCAAAAATGAAGAGGAACCATGTGTTTTCAAAAGGGTCAGTGGGAGCGCTGTTGTCTTCCTCGTATTGTACGTGGATGACATCCTCCTTATTGGGAATGATATTCCCATGTTGACATCAGTCAAGATGTGGTTGTCCTAAGGAATTCTCCATGAAAGACCTAGGTGAAGCATCCTTTATTCTAGGAATTAAGGTCTATAGGGATAGACCGAATAGGATGCTAGGACTTTCACAGAAGATGTACATAGAGGAAGTACTAAAGAGGTTTAGTATGGAAAACTCTAAGAGGGGATTAATACCCTTCAGACATGGTATTCATCTTTCCAAGAAGATGTGCCCCAGCACACCTGAGGAAATAGAACGCATGAGCAAGATCCCTTATGCTTCTGCAATAGGGAGCCTCATGTATGCCATGCTATGTACACGACCTGATATAGCCCATGCTGTGAGTGTCACAAGCAGATATCAGTCAAATCCAGGTGAAGAACACTGGACTTCTGTGAAATGTATCCTTAAGTACTTGAGAAGAACTAAGGATATGATGTTGGTCTTTGGTAATGGAGAACTCCAAGTTCAGGGATACACAGACTCGGACTTCATGTCCGATATAGATGATCGAAAGTCGACATCTGGCAGACTGTTTGTGCTGGAAGAGTTCCAAGCAAACGGTGATACCATCTCATCCGCGATTACCTTGAGAAAGGTTACGTTGAGGTCAAGAGAGTCAACTCCGCAGATAATGTGGCAGACCCACTTACAAAGCCGTTGGGCCAGCAGAAGATCGAAGCCCACCTTGAGAAGATGGGACTTAGACTTGTAGCCAATTGGCTTTAGGACAAGTGGGAGATTGTTAGATATATGTGCCCTAGAAGCCAGAATTGGCTGACACTTGTAATACACTTCTAGGGGCAAAATTATAATTTTGACTATAATTAATAAAATGGGTTATTTTCTATCACACATGTGTATTTAGTGTCTGTGATACATCCTTTGAGTTAATGGTAATGATAATTCATATTTTCAAGAGTTGAAAATTTAAGACATGAATAATCATTATTAACTCATAAACAGCTCCCGACCATAGGATCATCACGAGGATGGTGATTGATCCGGAAGGTTGGTGTACGATCGCTTCTCTTTAGTAGATGAGTCTTGAGTCTACGGTGTGGAGACACCGGAGCGAGAGTACAGGTACTCGTTAGAGAACGAGGGCACTGAGCGTGACCACCTCGAGTAGTCATTAGGAAGTCTACCTTCTCGTCAATGACTGACTCGATGCTGCAGTAGTGTGTCTGGTTCTTTGACCTGAGATGCATCGGCAGTTCACCTTGAGGGTGTTATAGTTTGACTACACCATTACTCGGTCTCCTAGCCATATGGAACCCTGAGGTGTATGTTGGCTATGAGCATGTTCATTGTAGGAACTGGATTGCATCAAGATGGGATCTATCTACCTCGGTGGTAGAGGAGTAGCCCTATGATGATCATGAGAATCAAGTCCTAAAGCCCATGGCCATGGCAGAGTGAAATAATAGAAAGAGTTTCTATTTAGATTTTCACATTGGACTCGAATCGAATGATTACATCATATGACAGAGACTAGGGTTTGACGAGTTCACCTTAACCCTAATCTGATCGGGGCTCAAGATAGAAGAACTTGAATCACACAGGTAGCTGCACCAAGAGGTTCGCATTCAGCTCTGATGGGTTGCCACCATATACTGCTAGGTGTCACTGGTGGATTTTGGGAGCAATTAGAATGATTTAGATGATCGATCATTCTAGCTGTTCGAATCAGAAGAGTTCTGATCCATCGAAAGGAGTTTCGATGATGTCTATGATAGAGATCATGACATATCCCATTACCATACAGAACTGAACCTAACTGGGTCACACAAACAAGGGTTTGAATCTGGTGATCATCAATTGAACTGATCTAGTTCAATTGATCTGAATGAGATTCAATTAGGTTCAAGGAAATCGTGCTAGCACTCGATTGAACCTAACGTTCTTCTTTTACTATCATAAATAAGTTGTCCTGACTGAGCCAAAGGAGTTTGTGCTCAATCAGAGGCCTTCATATGGTCTGACTGGAGGTTGTCCAAGTCAGAATAGGTTGTCTTATTTGTAAGACATTACCTGCCATTTTTGGTCACCTGCCATTTCTTGTTCTTTGACTTTGGTCAAAAGTCTACCTTTGACTGGTCAAACGTTGACCATTGACCCTTTGACTTTTGACCACATGTCATGCACCTATTGGAGAGCTGGTGGGGGCCTGTCCCCCTGCCAGAACCTGGCAAGGAGAAGGGCGCACGCCAAGGGTGGCGTGAGCCCAAGTAGGAGGCGCCTAGGAGTCCTTGTTGGACAAGGACTCCACCTCCCTTTTGGATTCCAATCAGAGTTCTACTAAGAATCCAGTTTGACTGGTCTTAGGCGCCCTCTAAGGAGGAATCCAGGGGTCTCTATTCCAACCAATCAGATTTAGATCTGATTTCACAAAGGGTTGTGATTGGTTGAGAGGAAGAGGAGTTGGATCACAAGAGGTCTATAAATAAGACCCTGCGCCCAACCCTAATTCCAAAGTCAAAGTGAATTCAATAGAGATTTCCCACGCCCCAAGGCTGCCTCTCCCCTCCTTCTCCATGCCATAGTCTCTTCTCCCCTTGCTCTCCACGTCCAAAAGGGTTTTGGATTTAGTTTGGTGCGATTCAGATCAAGGAAAGGCGATCAAAAGCAAGAAGGCTGCGCTGCTGCAAAAGGACGACTGCAGATCTTCAAAAGAGTTTTGAAGATCCTCCAGATCAGATCCAGATCTAATTTTTGGAGGTCTGATAGAGAAGAAGAGGATCTCCAGATCCAACCCGAGTGGATACCGGTAGAGGCCAGGCGCTTGCGTGGCTAAGATCCAGAACCTTCCGCTGCAATCAGGATCATCTACAGGGTAATAGGATTACCCAAATCAGGTAAATTAAATTAGATTTAATTTATCTTATTTTATTTTATTTATTAAAATAATAAGAATCAGATCTGAAACATATCAAGATCTGATTAAGATCAAGAGAAAAATTTTTGAAATATATCTCTTGATCTAATCAGATCTGGACGAACCTGGACCGGGAAATCAGGATTTCCCTTCAATTTGGTCAAAGTGGGACTGCATTGGTTTTTAGACCTTTCTCTCACCAAAGAGAGGCATCACATGATTTTAATTTTCCATGTAGAGATGCTGTCATCCATATCATATCCCACATGCCCTCTATCCTCTCTCTCTCCCTCTCTTCTACATGCCTAAAAGGTTAGGCATATATCTGATTTGAAGATCCAAGGTTTTTGACACAAGATTCAGGATCTACGCGACAGTATTCGTGTGACGGACGAGCAGCCTTCAGAAATAGTTTTGAAGGATCTATAGATTAGATTTAAATCTGATCATTGAAAGAGAGATTTGCAAGAGAAAGATGTTTAGATCCTATCCGAGTGGATATCGGTAGAGGCTAGGCACGTGTGTGGCTCCTTCCAAAACCCCAGGAATCAATAGGATCATCGTAGGATAATCAGACTACCCAATAAGATAATTAAAATTAAATCTAATTTAGTTTTATTTTTAATTTTTAATATTAGATCACTACGATCATATATAAGAACTCTTAGATCTAATTAGATCATAAAATTTTTTATAAAAAAATCCATCTTAGATCTGATCAGATCTGGATGATCCTACGGTGGAAAATCAGATTTTTATTCAACTGGTATCAGAGCTGCGTTAGCAGTTTCTCAAATTTTTTTTAGATTTAATTTAATTTTTATTTATAATCTAATATTAAATAATTTTAGATATCACATCATATGTGATTAGATCTAAAATCAAAAAATTAAAAATTATATGATTTAGACCTATAATGTATAAGATGCATGACTAGACTAGGAATAGAATAGTTCTATATATAGTCTAGTATGATCATGTTGTTAATTTGATTAAATATAATTTTAGATCTATTTTATTTTTATTTTTTAATATTATAATAATTGTAACTAGATTTAAAAAATAAAAAATATAGTTTTTAATTTTTAATTTATTCATATGAGATATGAAAGATGCATGGTTAGACTAGTTATAGAATAGTTCTATAAAATATCTAGAATAGTTTTATTTTTGATGTGATCAAATTTAAAATTTTATTTTTAAATTTAATATATAATATTTTAGATCTGAAAGCATATATTGTTTATTGAGTTATGATATATGAGATGTATGCAAGACATGTATAGGTTAGATCTTTTGTATATATGATTTAGATCTAACTAGTTTTATTTTAGAAAATATATTTTTGATTAAGGCATTCTCCTTGGCCATCCGATCATAAGAATAAAGTAGGATTTAAAGACCCTCTCCTCTCATTCGATAGGATGTTCTTATGATGTGTAGAGGTACTGCATGTTCGTCTTTAATAAAAAATTAGAACTTATTTTCTGCAAAACTTTAGATCCTAAAACTCTAGGATTTATTACATGTTTTGTTCATGAACTTAAAATTTAATTAAAAATTAATATCATAAAATTAATTAGATCTAAAAACTATAAATTTTTAGATCTAAGACATCTTCATAAAATTGGGTTCGGGCTTGGGTAGTTCAATTAGGTCTAGCGGTTGATTAAATCAAATCAAGAGTTGGTTAGGTGGGATCAAAGAAAGCTTAGAATTGATCAGTCTAATAGGATTAAGTCTGGATCAAGATTGAATTATATTGAGATGTGACTAGATCAAGTCAAGACCTAATTTGGCTTCGCAGTTCGAGCCTGAATTGTAGGCTAACTCGATTGATTCTGATTTGATAATTTGGTGTCTAAGATAAGTTTAGTAGATATGATCGACTAATTTTTAATTGGGAGCTACTTGATCTGAATGCGTTCTTATCGAGTTAATGGCATATCCCTTCACCGGTCTCACTTACCTGGCCATTTATGTTGACCTAGTTTTGATTTGAGGTGGCTAATAATTCGAGCCAACCCATGCCACTAGGTTAGTCATAATTATTATGACTAAGTCAAGTCGAGTTTAAAAAGCCCTAAATTAAATTTTTTTTAAAAAAATATTAAGTCTAAGATCTTCCATCATTGTAGATATGCGGGCCCTTCCTAAGGTTGATTGTTCTCAGTTGGATACAGTGGTTCAGTTGCATTAGAAAGATGCAACCATGTCTATTAGGCATTGGATGCTATAGATTAGATGATGGGTTGGGCTCAATATTTTGAATACGGTGAGAAATCCAATCAAAAATCCAATTCATGCAAATGGTAGGTCTAACTTAAGTAAAGAGTGGAGCAATATTTCGACATGGTGAGCTTCATAAATTAGAGACCAGGTTTGGGTTCACCATGATTAAAGAATCATTGAACAAGAGTTGTCCACTCATCAGTTGATCCATCATCAATAACTATTAGGTGAGGTGGTGAGCCAGTTGGTAGGACCGCACCATCCATTAGAAATCAATAATCATGGAGATTTTTGCATCTCTACTAAGAAAGTATAAAAATTTGAGTAAACAGTGGGAGCCTAATTTATTTAAAAATAAAATTTCTAAATAAATTGGTTAAGTCTAATTACAAAATCTAACTAGAAACTTTGACTCTCTATAGAAAAATATCTGCATCCAATCCACTAGTCCGTATCCTGGACACCCATAGACTGACCGAATCTAACTATAAGAATTGGCTCCAGAATTTCAAAATAGTTTTAGATTCTGAGAAGTTGACTCATGTGTTGGAACAAGATCCTCCCATTTTACCCGCACGTTTGCCCATTGATCAGAGAGCATCTCTAGAAAAATGGATGGATGAAGATAATAAAGCCAGATATTACATGTTGGGCTCAATGTCTGATGAGCTCCAGCATCAATATGAAGACATTAAAAGTTGTTTGATGAATAGAGTCGTGCAGCCAAATATCAAGTCATTAAAAGACTTTTTAAGGCTGAGATGCATGATGGACAGTCGGTTCAAGATCATTATCTGATGATGGTCAAGGATTTAGAAGAGCTTGAGAAGCTTGGTGTCAAGTTAGATCAGGACCTATAGATTGATATAATTCTACAGTCTTTGACTAATGCGTATAGGCAGTTCATTATGAACTATCATATGCATAAACTTTAAAATATCAATATACTAGTTACTACTGAGCTTTCTATGAAAGATTCAAAGGGCTTTGTGCTTACTGTGGAGTGGACTTCTTCGAAAAAAAAGTCTTTTAGAAAGAAGAGAAAGACCGTGAAGAAGCAGAAGGTGGAAGGTAGGAAGAAGAAGAAGGCAGAGCTAAAGAAGAAGGCCACTGATAAGGACAAATATTTTCATTATAACACAAAGGACCACTAGAAGCGGAACTGCCCTTTTTACCTGACCAGCCTAAAGAACAAGAAGAAGACAGGTCCTTTTGGAGGTATGCTCGTTATAGAATCTAACCTTATGATTTCTTCTGCATCTAATTGGGTGCTTGACTTTGGTTCTAGTGCTCACTTATGTACTTCTATGAAGGGTCTTGAGGAGAGCAGAAGGCTAAGGGATGGTGAGATGATCCTACGCATCAAAAATGGAGCAAGAGTTGCTGCTATGATTGTGGAAATCTATTCTCTTCAATTACCATCAGGATTAGATTTAGTTCTTAGAGACTATTTTTATGTGCCTGCAGCAAGCAGGAGGAATTTGATTTCTATTTTATGTTTAGCATAAGAAGGCTATGTAATTAATTTTCTTAAGGATCATTGTAATATTTTTATGAAAGAAATAAAATTATAACTCATTTTCTTATGAATGGTCTCTATTAATTACATATTGATGTTTTTATTTTTAATATCGAGCAATATATGAATGCCATAGGATCAAAGTGATCAAGGGATAGTCTAAATGATAGGTATCTTTGGCACCTTAGGCTAGGTCATATAGCTGAAGATAGGTTAACAAACTGAAGAAATCCAGGCTATTGAGTCCATTGACTTTCGAGTCATATTCGATTTATGAATCATGCCTTCATGGCAAAATGACTAAGCTCTCTTTTGTAGGACATGGGAAAAGGGCCATAGACCTACTCACCCTGGTACACACAGATGTGTGCGGCCCATTTGATATGTCGGTCAGGGGTAATTATGTCTACTTCATCTCCTTTTTTGATGATCTATCTTGATAAGGATATGTGCATTTGATGTGACATAAGTCAGAAGCCTTTGAAAGGTTCAAGAGATTCAGACTTGAAGTAAAAAAATAAATAGAAAAATTTATTAAGGTTCTTTGATCAGATCAAGAAGGCTCATATCTTAGTCGAGAATTTCTAGACTATTTTATGGATAATGGTATAATCTCCTAATAGACTCCATCTGGAACGTCTCAACTCAATAGGATTCATAATGGACAAATCGAACTCTATTAGATATGATCTGATCCATGATGAGTTTCACGAACCTTCCTGAGTTTCTTTGGAGACATAGTCTTATGACTGCTACATATTTACTGAATAGGATTTTCTCTAAAATTGTTCCTACCACACCATATGAGATATGGCATGGTAAGAAATCAAGTCTATGTCATCTCAAAATTTAGGATTATTCGACCCATGTCAAGGGACAATAGGTGGACAAATTAGAGTCTAGGCTCTTTAGATCTTGATTTATTGGATATCCTAAAGAGTCGTTAGGATATTATTTCTATCTTCTAGAAGATCATAATGTGATTGTGAGTCGATATGCCATCTTTCTTGAAAAATAATTTATTCAAGATAGTAGCATTGGAAGGCTGATTAGGCTTGAGGAGAAAGTCTTCCAAGAGTCATGAGTTAAGGAACCTATAGAACCCAATCAGATTGAGCCAACCTAGATACTTCGTCCTCCACCTCGTAGATCAAGTAGAATTTTTTATCCTCCTGAAAGATACTTAGGTACTATCTCAGAAGATGTAGAGAAAATGTTCCTCACAGAAAATGGAGTCATGGTGATGATCCCAAAACCTATGATGAGGCAATATTAGATATCGACTATGAGAAATGGTTAGAAGCAATGAAGTCAGTGATTGACTCAATGCATTCGAACCAAGTCTGGATCTTAGTAGATCCACCTGAAGGTATAGTACCTATTGGGTGTAAATGGATCTTCAAGAGCCGATGGAAATGTTGAGACATTCAAAGCAAGGCTCATAGTGAAATGGTATAGTTAGTGCGAAGGCATTGACTATCAGGATATTTTTTTGCTAGTAGCCATACTCAAATCCATCTGCACATTGCTTGCTATTGCAGCCTATTTTAATTATGAAATATGATAGATGGATGTGAAAATGATGTTCTTAAATGGATATCTTAAGGAAGATATTTATATAGAGCAACCACTAGATTTCACATCCAATGATGATGATCACAAGGTATGCAAGCTGCAAAGGTCCATAAATGAACTTAAACAAGCATCTCGGAGCTAAAATGCTTATTTCAATGATGTAATCAAATCATTTGGATTCATCAAGAATGAGAAGAAGCCCTGTGTTTTCAAAAAGGTCAATGGGAGCATTGTTGTCTTTCTCGTACTGTACGTGGATGACATCCTTCTAATTAGAAATGATATTCCCATGTTGACTATAGTCAAAATATGGTTGTCTAAGGAGTTCTCTATGAAAGATTTAGGAGAGACATCGGAATTAAGATCTATAGGGATAGATCGAATAGGATGCTGGATCTCTCATAGAAAATGTACATAGAGGAGGTGCTAAAGAGGTTCAGCATGGAAAACTCCAAGAGGGATTTAGTATCTTTTAGATATGGCATTTATCTCTCTAAAAAGATGTATCCTAGCATACCTGAGGAGATTGAACTCATGAGCAAGATCTCTTATGCTTCAGCAATAGGGAGCCTCATATATGCCAAGCTATGTACACGACCTGATATTGCCCATGCTATGAGTGTCACGAATAGATATCAGTTGAATCCAGGTGAAGAGCACTGGACTTCTGTGAAATGTATCCTTAAGTACTTGAGAAGGACTAAGGATATGTTTTTAGTTTTTGATAATGGAGAACTCCAGGTTTTAGGGGTATACAGACTCAAATTTTATGCTTGACATAGATGATTGAAAGTCGACATTTAAAAGTCTATTTATCTATAATGGTAGAGCTGTCAGTTGAAAGAGTTTCAAGTAGATGGTGATAGCAGACTCCACCATAGAAGCAGGGTACATCATTGCATCGGAGGCTACAAAGGAGGCATTTTGGTATAAAAAATTTGCTACAGAGCTTGGAGTGATGCCATCAGATGTCATTCCTCTATACTGTGACAACAATAGCGTCATGCCTTAGCTAAGGAGCCAAGATCTCACCAAAAATCCAAGCACATCGAGCGGTGATACCATCTCATCTATGATTACCTCGAGAAGAGATACATCAAGGTCAAGAGAGTTGACTCCGCAGACAATGCGGCAGACCCGCTGACAAAGCCATTGAGTTAGCAGAAGATTGAAGCCCACCTTGAGAAGATGGAACTTAGATTTGTAGCCAATTGTCTTTAGGTCAAGTAGGAGTTTATTAGATATATACCCTAGAAGCCAAATTGGTTAAACACTTGTAATACACTTCTAAGGATAATTTTATAATTTTGACTATAAATTAATAAAAAAATTAATAGTGTGCATTTTAAGTGTCTGTGATACATCCTTTGAGTTAATGGTAATGATAATTCATATTTTTAAGAATTAAAAATTTAAGACATGAATTCTCATAATTAACTCATAAATTGCTCCTAACCGTAGGATCATCACGAGGATAGTGATCAATTGGAAATGTTGGTGTATTATCACTTTCTTAAGATATATATATCTTGAGTCTATGATGTGGAGACACCAAAATGAGAGTACAGATACTTGTTAGAGAATGAGGGCACTGAGTGTGACCACCTCGAGCAGTCATAAGAAAATCTACCTTCTTGTTGATGACTGGCTCTATGCTGCAGTGGTGTATCTGGTTCTTTGATCTGAGGTGCGTCGGCAGTTCACCTTGAAGGTGTTATAGTTTGATTATACCATAACTCGATCTCCTAGTCATTCGAAATTCTGAGGTGTATATTGGCTATAGCATGTTCATTGTAGAAATTGGATTACACCAATAGGAGATCTATCTACCTTGATTGATGAGGAGTAGCCCTATGATAATCATGAGATTGAGTCCTTAAGCCCATAGCTATGGCAGAGTGAAGATGATAGAAAGAGCTTCTATTAGGATTTCACATTGAACTTGAATCAAATGATTAATTCATATGACAGATGTTGGGTTTAACGAGTTCACCTTAACCCTAATCTTATTAGTACTCAAGATAGAAGAATCCAATCACATAGGTAGCTATACCAAGAGGTTCGCTTTGAATTTTGATGGATTGCCACCATATACTACTAGGTATCATTGGTGGATTTTGGGAGTAATTAAGATGATCTTGATGATCTATCATTCTAATTATATGAATCAGAAAAGTTCTGATCCATTGAAAGATGTTTCGATGATATTGATGATAGAAAATGCGACATGTCTCATTACCATACAGAATTAAACCTAACTGGGTCACACAAATAAGGATTTGGATCTAGATGTCATCAATTGAGCTAATCTAGTTTGATTGATTTGGATTAAATCCAATCAGATTCAAGGTAATCGTGCTAGCACACGATTGAGCCTGTCTGTAATTTATCTGATTCATTAAAATCGAGTCAAATTTGATTTAACTTATTTTTGTATCTTGAATGGATTTATTTTCATCTGACTGAAATAAGTTTAGATCAAATTAATTATAGAAATTAAATCCATTCCTAGTGCAATTGGACTAGGGTCAAAAGTTGACCCAATTAAGAGAATTGAGGGTCACCTGATTAGATACTTCTAGAAAATTTTTTAGAAATTTTTTTGATGTAATTTTTGGTTATGTAATAGGGCTTGAGTCATTCTATGGGCGTGCCAAATTTCATGATTTATGGTGATGGTTTGACTAGGTTTCTGATAGAGTTTGATTTGTATCAAACTCTTAAGGGAAGAGTCCTAGGCGCAATGGACTCTTCCTTATCTACTCATGTCTCCCATTTTTTGAATTATTTTTGGCAAAAAAAATTAGATGTGATCTAGGGTTTCACATGGAGAATAAGTTCTAGAGTCCTAATGATCAAATAAGTATGTTGTTTGGTCAAAGTGGGACTCTATATGGCATTGGTTTTTAATAAGTATGTTGTTTGGTCAAAGTGGGACTCTATATGGCGTTGGTTTTTAAACCTTTCTCACGCTAAAGAGAGGCATCACGTGATTTTATTTTTCATGTAGAGGTGCTGTCACCCATATCATATCCCACACATCCTCTATCCTCTCTTTCCCTCTCTTCTACATGTTTAAAAAGTTAGGCATAAATCTGAGTTGAAGGTTCAAGGTTTTTGGCATAAGATTCAGGATCTATGCAATGGTGTTCATGTGACGGACGGGCTGCCTTCAGAAATAGTTTTGAAGGATCTACAGATCAGATTTAGATTTTGGAGGAGAGATTCATGAGGAGAAGATGTTTAGATCCTATCTAAGTGGATACTAGTAGAGGCCAGGCGCGTGAGTGGCTCCTTCCAGAACTTCAAGAACCAATAGGATCATCGTAGGGTAATTAGATTATCCAACAAAGTAATTAAAATTAAATCTAATTTAATTTTATTTTTAATTTTTAATATTAGATCACTATGATCAGATATAAGAACTCTTAGATCTGATCGAATCATAGAAATTTTTGTAGAAAAATCTACCTTAGATTTGATCAGATCTAGACGGTCCTACGGCGAAAAATCAGATTTTTCTTCATGAGAACCTTGATTGAACTTATATTTTTGCTTTCTTTTACTTATAGTAATGAACTTTCTTTAAATAAAATGAAATGAATCTCTTTATTATTTTCTAATGCATATGTTGAATGATCATAATCTTCGAGTTTGTGTAAGAAATCGGGTTGCATGCAAGATATAAAATAAAAAACACAACAAAAAGAAAAGGGATTAAACTGTTTTAATCTAAACATCTCACATCTCTAAAACATCAGGATCCCTCATAGTTAAGATTAAGATTAAAGTTAAAGAAATAAGATCTGATCTTCACCTTGCATGGATATATCTTCACTATGATTAAATGTTTGTGGATATCTTCAAGGTTCCTTTAAAGCCGTACACGTGTCTGGCCTCTACAGGTATTCACATGGATAGATCTGATCAGGAGATCTTGATCTCACCGGGGTGCTAGCTGCCTTATGGAGATTGCTTCTTGGATGTTGAATATTTTCTTCTTTCTCTTCTTAAGAGAATAATAGAAAACAAGAGGAGGGAAGATAGGAGAGGAGATGGACATGAAGGCTTGGGACATCCAACTCTTTAAGTGTAAGCTAATTAGACTCCCACTCAAGTCTCCACCTAAGCATCCCACTAGCTGTTAATTACTTAATTAGTCTATGTGAATCTTTTTATGGAAGGCAGCAGTTGGTAAACCCAAAATGATTGAAAACAGCTAACTGGTCAGGATCCAAATCCTATAAGTTGGGCTTCTTGGGAGTGACTAGCAATCACGAGCAATAGTGCTGGTCTAAACTATGTCAATCCTAATTTTATTGTGTTTCAAATTCTTCCTTACCATTTAGAGGATAGGCAAATCAACATCATTAAATTAAGTAGGGCAGTTATTGGGTGGTTGCTATTACCAATCCCATGAGCAGCCCATTTTACTGTGATGCCTTGTGACAATTTTTTTTTGTTCAACTTACATAAACATGCTTATATGCTTGTAGGGTTACCTAAGTCTATCAAATGAATTGAACAATTTGACAAGGTGTGAACCAAGTCTGATTCAACATTTAACAAATCTAGCTTGAATGCAAAATAGGATCCAAATTAATTTCAAGCCATGTCAAAATATTGATCATGCTTGATCAAGCTTGACTTTGTAAGACTAAAATATAGGATAATTTTTACACCATGTCAATCCACTTGTTCTTTTTTTTTTTTTGGACAAATTATAAGAGATTAAACAACATATGTGATAAGTGCATAATTCATAAATAATTTTATCCTCATATCCATGTTTTTAGTTGCAAGTAAAGTTATATAATCAAGATGTAGCTAAGGTTGAGGTGAGCATGGTTGAGGTAGGACTTCTTTTGACCTAAGAGCTCGATGTCAATCCAAGGACTGGATCATCAAAATAAATCTACAAGGGAAGTGCACTCTCACTGGAGGATTTCTAATGGAGGATCCTTCGATGCTTAATTGAACCAAAGCTTGAGAACAATAGAGGAAAGAAAGGGAGAGGGAGGGCAAGAGTGTGAGTTGTTCTTTGGAGTAGAACTTATTTGGAGGATTTTAGGATAGATTCATCAACTGTGAAACATGGATCACCCATCTAAGATCACTCTGATCTTCACCTATAGAAGATATGGCACCACTTTGTTTCTGCAGAAAAATAGAAGAAGATAAATAAACACAATCATTTATGTGGTTCGGCCCAAGTGCCTACATCGACGGGACATGCAATGCTTCACTATTGAGAAAGAACAATAGAGGAGATACAATCTTAACTCACAAACCCTCTCTATCAACCTAGAAGCACTCAACCATATAATGCTCCTAAAGTAATCCTAAGAAGATCCTCTCATGGATCTACTGGTCTAGGATCCTCGACACCCCTGGACACTTTGTGAGACTCTCGGCCTCTATATCATACCCTAGCCTCTATCCCTAGGCAAGCCCACCATTCTAGGACACTTTCAGCTACTTGATGCCTTTGGCACTCCCTGAGATCCTTTAGCTCTCTCTAGGACCTGCTCCCGATCTTCTGGAGATGCCCGTGATTGAGATATCTTTCTCAACTACTGCACCACCGAGCCTCTCTCAGCCTCATGCCTCTAGAAAAGCGATACTATGACACTCTAGTGCTCGCTGCCTCATCTTTGTGCTGCTTAAGATGTTTTCTCGAGACTCCCATATGCTCCTCAGCCCGTCAGGCCTTTTTATAAGTCTTAATCAATCCAATGGTCATCCGATCGACTTGCACGTGCTCTCCTGGCTGCTGGATAGTGCAACAACTTCATAAAAATCCATAGACCCCATGAATGGACCTGGTCCATGGCCACTATGCATGCAGACCTCGTGGAAGCTTGCTCATGCATGTGATCATGCATGCTCGCTCGCACTGGGCGCATGCTGCGTGCTATCGGCCAAACACCTGAGTAGCTCAATAAGATTGGGCCCATTCACGTGACCGCTTGGGCTTGGGTTGCACCCACATGCATGCCCACCTAGGCCTGGGTTGGACATAGCATCGTGTGCCTATGCTGGATCGAGCATGCATGCACTAGGCCCGGGTGCAGCCCAATGCATTGTCGGCCTGGCTGCTGGGCCTGGCCCCCACTACCGCTGGCCTGTGGCCCCCCTCGATAGCCCATTCTACTTCGCTGGCTTCCTTGCATGTATCTTCTTCATCCAGACTCTATTTGGATTATTCTTGGTCTCCTTGGACTCCGCTTGTCATCCTGGATCTCATTCTGGGCTTATTATAGATCGAATCTTGAGGTGCCAAATTTCAACAATCTCCATCTTGACTTATTTGTCTCCACCTCAACTCTGAGAGCTTCATGTATGATATTGCCCCCATGTCCTGGGGCAACTACCTGCTACTCAAGTATTGGCAAACATGAGAGTCGAGTCAGGCCGCTCAATCCCAACCTAAGTCTTATGCTCAATCCATCTCTCTACCTAGAGCTCCATCTTGCACTAGGCTCCCACTATCATCTTCTATGATAGATGGCTCCTTCTTGCACATGAGAGCATCCACCTTGATTGCATCCATCTTCATCAATCTTGATCATCACCGCCACAACCCCCGTTACCACCTTGCTCTTTCTGGCTTTGATATCAATTGTTATGAAAACTGGATCATGTAGGGTCACCTGGATTAATTAGGGACAAAAAAATTTGGAGATTAATGATGCCCTAGATCAAGCAAGAGAAGATGAAAGAGAGAAGAGAGAATAAAGCGGCTAGGGTTCTTAGGAGAAAGAGCAAATTTTATTCACTATCTATTCCTTGACCTAAATATATTGTATATATACCTATACAAAATGGATCAAGCCCAATGCTCAAGAAAATTCTCAATGGCTAACCTAATGCAATGCTCTCTCCGAGCCCATGTACACCCATATCTCACATGCATACATCTCTTTGGACTTAATTCCCAATCCAAACAAAAGAATAACCCCATTAATGTTAGATGTGTGTCCTAGAAGTCAGATTGGTTGATACTTGTTAAATACTTTCTAGAGATATTTTCATAATTTTGACTTAAAATAAATTAAAGAATTATTTATTCTATCACATTATGTATAAGGTGTCTGTGATACATCCGTTGAGTTAATAGGCATGATAATATATATTCTTAAAAGTTGAGAATTTATGGCATGAGCTATCATAATTAACTCATAAACTACTTCCGATCATAGGATCATCATGAGGATGGTGATTGATCTGAAACATCGATGTACGATTGCTTTCTCAAGATAAATGAGTCTTATGTCTCTGGTGTGGAGATACCAGAGCGAGAGTATAGGTACTTGTTAAGAATAAAGGCACTGAGCGTGACCACCTCGAGCAATCATAAAGGAGCCTATCTTCTCATCGATGACTAGCTCGATGCTGCAGTATGTGTCTGATTCTTTGACCTGAGGTGCATCGATAGTTTACCTTAAGGGTGTTATAATTTGACTACATAACTCAGTCTCCTTGCCATTCAGAATCCTAAGATATATGTTGGCTATAGCATATTCATTGTAGGAATTGGATCACACCAAGATGGGATCTATCAACCTCGATAGAGAAGTGGTCCTATGATGATCATGAGATCAAGTTCTAAAACCCATGGCCATGGTAGTGTGAAATAATAGAAAGGAGTTTCTATTAGTATTTCACATCGAACTCGAATCGAATGATTCATTCATATGATGGGTGCTAGGTTTGACAAGTTCACCTTAACCCTAATCTCGTCGGAGCTCATAATAGAAGAACCCAATCATACATATAGCTGCATCGAGAGATTCACTTTTTGGTTCTGATGGATTGCCACCATATACTGCTAGGTGTCACTGATGGTTTTTGGGATCAATTAGAATTGTTTTAATGATTGGCAATTCTAATTGAGTGAATCAAAAGAGTTCTGATCCATCGAAAGATATTTCGATAATATCGATGATGGAGATCATGACATGTCTCATTACCATATAGAATTGAATCTAATTGGATCATAAAAATAAGAGTTTGGATCTGAATATCATCAACTAAGCTAACCCACTTTGATTGATTTGGATTAGATCCAATTAGGTTCAAGAAAATCGTGCTAGCACACGATTGAACCTAATATTCTCCTTCTGTCATCTTTCTAGTTTGTCTCGACTGAGCCAAATTGGATTTGGCTCATCTAAAAGCCTTGTATGGCTCTATCTTATTTTGACTAGAACTTGTCTAGATCAAAAAAATATTATCCTAACCTAATCTCAGCTTGTCCTAATCCATCGGATGGAAAAAGGATAAGACCTGCTAATTTCTGAAACTATGTGGATAAGGTTCATCTAGAAACTCTATGGAGATTTATCTTGATCTGACTGAACCTTGTCCTACCTTGATCAAGGCTTATCCTGAATCTCAAAAGATGGGAATAAGAGAAGGATTGTCTTTGCCAGATTAGGGCTTGTCTTAAAATCATAAGATGAAATTTGGACAAGCCTATCCCAAAAATTCTAGTTGGATTTTTCTTGCTCTGACTAGATGAAGTCTTGGTCTGATCAAGGCTTGTTCTAACTTGATTAGAACTTGACATAAATCCATTAGATGGGACTTGAAAAATGCTTATCTTAAATCCCATGAGATAGGAATAAGACAAGGGTCAAAGATTGATCCGATTTTGTAGGAAAGAAGAGATATGGCGTGCACCCCCTAGAATTCATCTGAGGGTGCACGTCTATATGGGATTTACATGAGGAAAAGAAGGCCACGCCCCTTATGGTGTGCACCTTTATGGATATGAATGGAGGCATCCCATTCAAATCATGTTTGAACGGGTCAAAAGTTTGAACAGTTCAAACTCTTGGAAGATAAGAGTTGTGCGCCAACTTCCTCTTATCCCAAATTGTTCCACGCCATTTCTCCTTATTTTTGTATGACAAAAATCTAAAAAATGGGGGTGTAGGGAATGGAGATCATGGGAGAGTCCTTTTGCATGTTGGCTTTGACCTGTTCAAAGTCATATGCGAAGGGACTCTTGACTAGGTCCATAAATAGGGCCCTGTACAAGCTATTGTGCATAGCAATTTCTCTACAATGAAGCCTGCCAAAATCTCCACCTCCATGCCTCCTTCATCCGATCCTCTCCTTCTTCTCCATGCCCATGAGTTAGGCAAAACCTGGGAGCAAAGATCAAGTTTTGTTGGTGCGAAGATCAGCGAGAGACGACAATGTTCGTGAGACAAATGCACAGCCCTTAAAATTTGATTTAAAGGCTCTATGAGAAGACATCAGATTTGATCTTTGGAGATTAGATCCAAAAGGAGGAGACTTTCATATTTGATCCAAGTGGATACCGGTAGAGGTTGAGCATATGCGCAGCTCAATCAGAATCTCGGATCAGTCATCAAATCATCATAATGGATAAATAGTTTGCCCAATCAGGTGATAATTATTATCATTATTTTTATTTTTATTTTACTTCTAATTTTAGATCAATCTAATCATATTTGAGAACTCTCAGATTTAATCAAATTATAAAAAAATTTTAAAATTATTTCACTATAAATCCGATCCGATCAAATGCATCCTACAGTAGGAAAATTTGATTTTTCCTTCAATTGGTATTAAAGCCAGGTTGCTACTTCCAGATCTATCTTTAGATTGATCTAAATTTTTTTTATTATATAATTATTTGATTTTCATATGTTACATAGAATGTAACTAGATTTGTAATCAAATGTTGCATGTTTTAAATATATATGTTTGACATATACAATGCATGTTCTAGTATAGATCTATTGTTCCATATCATGATAGTTTTCAAATATGTTTTAGATTAGATCTAATTTAATTTTTTATGATTTGATCATTTAAGTTTTAGATGTTATATTAGATAAAATCAAATCTAAAATATATGATCTAATTTAAAATTTTGATATATGTGATGTAGGCACCATATGTCTAGACTAGATCTCTAGTTTAATCTCATAGTCTAGATAAAAAATTTTATGAAATATTCATTTAATTTTTTGAAGATTATATGATTAGATTAGTTAAATTTCAGATATTATATATGATATAATTAGATATAAAAGTATGAGATGCATTTAAAAATTTCATATGTATGACATATGCAATGCATGTCTAGACTACTTTCATAGATCTATGACCTAAGTAGTCTAGATTAAAAATTTTTATGATGAGATATTTAAAATTTTATTTTTAGATATTACATTAGATGTAATCAGATCTAAAAAGTAAATTTAAATGTTAAATTTGATACATGAGATGTGTTGGGTGTAAATCCTTTCCTGTCAAAGTCCAATAGGATGTCGAGCCTTGAGGTGACTTCATCCGGCGAAAACAACCATGCCTAATTCCAACGATTGAAGAATTTTTGCTTAGGCGCCAAGACTGCAGTCGTCCAACCTAAACTTATCAGTTGATCTTCTTCACTTCGATTCTTAGCCCCTTTAGATAGTTCTACAACCGACATGGCATTTTAAATTTCATTCAGATGAGTTTGAATGGTGATGGCAGCCCCCATATAGCTGAGTAAAGGGCCTTATCATGGTCTGGTCCGGCCGACCTCAATGCTACTTGAACCTCCTCTCAACTAAAAGTCCATCCAGGCTATTTGACGTTGGATCGATGCTGGATCAATAAAACTTTTCTCCAGATGAACTACTGCAATCTCTGAAGAGTGGCGGGCCTTTGAATTCCTACGCCAAGGACTCTAAATACATAAGCAAAAGGAGCTCGTCTCCTTTTATTAGCCTTTGGACATCCTTAAAAGCAGCTAAGCTTCAAAGCAATGGATAGGTTATGAGAGTTTGTAGGTCATCTGCCCATGACAACCTCCTGCCAGGTTCTCACTGGCCGATCTTCCTTGAATTGCTAGGCAGGTTCTCTCCAAGTAGACCTCCTTCTGGTCAATCTTTTTTCGGATGCCAGACAAGCTCCTTTCAGCCGATCTTCTTCCAGTCGATCTCCTTTCAGAAGTTGGTTGATTTTCTTATTGTCAACCCTTGTCCACTTGAACTTCTTGCATCAGTTGGGGAGGACTTCATCGCTTACGTATACTCCTCCAGTAGACCATCCAGATTCCTCCAGCAAATCTACTACTGGATTCTTCCATCAGTCAAGCTCCTTCCGAACTCTCCCAACTGCCAAACTCCCCCTATAATCAGGCTTCTTCAGGGCTCTCTCTAATTGTCAAGAAGAGTTTTCTCTGGCTGAACTTCTTGAAGTTACCAAGAAGCACTCCTTCTGATGGAATTCCCTATAGTAATCTGGAAAGATCTCATCATCTATGCAAATTTAGCTCCCAACCTGCATGCTAACGACCTTAAAGCGGTTCAAACTCTCATGGAATCGATGAAGCTCGAAGCCCTTAGCCACCCACGCCTACTTCCTCTGAACTTCAGCTATCAAATTCTAATAGATTGGCGTGCCACGATAACGAACACCACTCTCCATAACAAACTCCATGTGGCCCCAAGCAGCCCACTACCAAATGATTATGGCAGTCACTTTCAGTTTGTTATAGGCTCAATCTATAAAAAGGATCCTTCAAATATGTTTTCTCCAAGCTCTCCTCTTTCTTTTGATACTGTACTACTTTCTTTCCTGAGCACTCCATTTTTGTTGGCCAAAAGAATTGACTTGATCATCAGAGGGTCTTGCCGGAGCCACGACCTCCGACTTTGATCAAGACTTGTTTTGTAGGTCGTCGACGACGATCTTCTCCTCCCCAAGTCCAATGTGGATTCTGACATCAACCAGATTTTGCACCAATAGGATTGGCGCTAGAGGAAGAGATACTCTTTCTCTTGAGATTTTCTTGTTCTTAAAGGAGTGCTCAGTAGGGATCTCTCTTCTTCTCCCTCGGAGTTCTTCTTTCTAGGTTGATTTCACGAGGATGCCTCCCAGAAAGGCCTCGACTTAATGGTTAACCACCTCCATGGCCAGATCTGTCCATCCCTATCTCATCCCTAGCATCTCAAGCTCCACCGATAGTAATGGTGGACGTAGAGCAATTTAACCTGCTGGTCCAGTAGGTTAGGGGCCTCACTTTAGCAGCGTAGGCCATGTAGCAGCAGCGGCCTCCAGTGTCAATCCAATCAGAGCAGGCTTTCTTGGAATACCAGGATTCAGTCTGGGGATGATCGACTTAGGTGAGTCGTGTTAGATATATATGCCCTAGAAGCCAGAATTGGTTGATACTTGTAATACACTTCTAAGGGCAAAATTATAATTTTGACTATTATCAATAAAATGGGTTATTTTCTATCACATATATGTATTTAGTGTTTGTGATACATCCTTTGAGTTAATGATAATGATAATTCATATTTTCAAGAGTTAAAAATTTAAGACATGAATAATCATTATTAACTCATAAAATGCACCCGACCATAGGATCACCACGAGGATGGTGATTGATCCGAAAGGTTGGTGTACAATCTCTTCTCTTTAGTAGATGATAGGGACACGATGCTGTCGTTAAGACACCGTGTTTATCAATTTAAATCCGACTCTTTATTTTTTAAATTAACTAAAAATTATGAAGAAAGTGGTGAGTCGGGTCGAATCCATAGAGAGGCAATGATTTATTTCTAGAATCTTTGATTCTTTTTTTTTTTAAGAAAAGAAAGAAAGGATTTTTTTAAAAATTAAACTCAAAAAATAGATCTATAAATAAAAATAGAATTTAAATTATGCAAAAATAAATTTGATACTAAGATCTACTATTTAGATCTTAGCAACTACTTATAGTAAAATTAAAAAGCAATAAAGAACAAATAATTTAAAGAGCTAGAATTGAAAAGAATAATGAAACTTTCTTTATTAAATTTAAAACTAAGATGCAGAATTTAAATATAAGAAATTAAAGAAAATTCAGAATTTTAATACAAGAAATTAAAGGAAAAAGACTAGATGGAGATCGCAGATCAGCGTAGGCATGAAGATGGCATAGAAGACCGGCTCTTCTTCTCAGCACCGCAGCTTTGAAGCAACCTTTAATCTAGAGCTTGACTTTCACCCTATACCTTAGCTTCCCTTCCAACCCTCCTCTCTTTCTTAGAGGCTTAAGATCCTTTTTATAGAGCTAGAAGAGGTAGATATTTATTTCTAAAGGCAATATGGGACTAATTGCCTTTGTAATCATAAAAATCTGAATAAAATTTGAATAAAAACAACTCTGTTATGACTTTAGTAAATCTGGTAAAATCTGGCTATTCGATAGAAATCCAACGGTTCAAAAATCATCAAAATCGGATGCCTATAAGCCCAGATCAGGTCGGATTAAATTCTGGTCGTCTGATTACGCTTGATTGAGGAAATCTGGCCGCAAATCGTGCTTCGGGAGTCCTGATTACCATCGGGAGCATTCTGGACCGTCGGATCAAAGCTGAAATTAGGCACTATCATCCGATGGTGATTCGAGTGAAATTGGCAACCGAAAAAAATGCTGACCGTCCGATCTTAACCGCAATCAACCGCAGCCGTCCGATCGTGCAATCACTGTTCTCATGGATCGCGTAGACCGGCCGCACCGCACACCACAACCAATCAACGCTTCTATCGCTGAGTGAAATGACAAGATTGCCTTGTGTGCCATGATAAATTTTTGTAGACCCTTTAAGGGTCTAGGTCTGCCACGTGGCGATCTCTGATTCGTCGGTTTCTGCTGAGCTGGCGGTCCATGCCTGGATTGTAGACCCACTGATGGCTTCAACGGCTGAGTCGACTTTGATGGCTTGGCTTGGCTTGGTGGCTCAACTTACGGAGCCGGCTGAGCCATTTTCTTTTTTTTTATTTAATTTTTATTTATTTTATATCTTTAAAAATTTATATCTTTTCCGTTTTAGCTCCATTTTACTTGAAATTTATTTCGTTGTGATCAGAAAAATGAGCTCTTTCGATTGATAATAAAATTTTATTTTTAATTTTTATTATTTTTTAATTAATTTTTTTAATTAATAAAAATATGAATTTCTCAAAAATTATATATAAATTGATTATTAATTTTTAATATTAATTGATAAATTAATACTTTTATTGGTAAATTTATTGTACTTATCAGTAGATAAGTCTTGAGTCTACAATGTGGAGATATCGGAGCGAAAGTATATGTACTCGTTAGAGAACGAGGGCACTGAGCGTGACCACCTCGAGTAGTCATTAAGAAGTCTACGTTCTCGTCAATGACTGACTCGATGCTGCAGTGGTGTATCTGGTTCTTTGACCTGAGGTACATCGGCAGTTCACCTTAAGGGTGTTATAGTTTGACTACATCATTACTCGGTCTCCTAGCCATTTGCATCCCTAAGGTGTATGTTGGCTATAGCATGTTCATTGTAAGAACTGGATTGCATCAAGATGGAATCTATCTACCTCGGTAGTAGAGGAGCAGCCCTATGATGATCATGAGAATCAAGTCCAGAAGCCCATGGCCATGGCAGAGTGAAATAATAGAAAGAGTTTCTATTTAGGTTTTCACATCGGACTTGAATCGAATGATTACATCATATGACAGAGACTAGGGTTTGACGAGTTCACCTTAACCCTAATCTGATCAGGGCTCAAGATAGAAGAACTTAATCACACAGGTAGCTGCACCAAGAGGTTCGCATTCAGCTCTGATGGGTTGCCACCATATACTGCTAGGTGTCACTGGATGGATTTTGGGAGCAATTAGAATGATTTAGATGATCGATCATTCTAGCTGTTCGAATCAGAAGAGTTCTGATCCATCGAAAGGAGTTTCGATGATGTCGATATAGAGATCATGACATATCCCATTACCATATAGAACTGAACACACAAATCAAGGGTTTGTTTGGTATCATTGTAAACATCATAAATATTTTGATAAGTATAATAAATTCATCAATAAAAGTATTAATTTATTCAATTAATTTGATATTAATTTTTAAGAATTAATAATCAATTTATATATAATTTTTGAAAAATTCATATTTTTATTAATTAAAAAATTAATTAAAAAATAATAAAAATAATAAAAATTAAAAAATAAAATTTTATTATCAATAGAAAGAGCTCATTTTTTTGATCACAACGAAATAAATTTCAAGTAAAACGGAGCTAAAATGGAAAAGATATGAATTTTTAAAAATATAAAATAAATAAAAATTAAATAAAAAAAGAAAACGGCTCAGCCGGCTCCGCAAGCCGAGCCACCAAGCCAAGCCAAGCCATCAAGCCGACTCAGCCGTTGAAGCCATCAGCCGGTCCACGATCCAGGCGTGGACCGCCAGCTCAGCAAATTCCGGCGAATCAGAGATTGCCACGTGGTGGACCTAGACCCCTTAAGGGTCTACAGAAATTTATCGCGGCTCACAAGGGTAATTTAGTCTTTTCGTCCGACAACAGCGGCGCTGATTGGTTGCGGTGTGCGGTGCGGCCGGTCCACGCGGTCCATGGGAACAGTTATTGCGCGATCGGACGGATGTGGTTGTTTGCGGTCAGGATCGGACGGCTGTGGTTGCTTCCGAATTTTATTCAGATACAAACATCACGCGGATCACCATCGGATGGCAGCGCTCGATCCAGGCGATGATCCGACGGTCCAGAATGCTGCCGGCGGTGATCAAGACTCCCGAAGCATGATTTGCGGCCAGATTTCCTCGATCAAGCGCGATCCAACGGCCAGAATTTAATCCGACCCGATCTGAGCTTATCTGCATCCGATTTTGATGATTTTTGGACCGTTGGATTCCTATTGAATGGCTGGATTTTATCAGATTTATCAGAGTCATATCAGAGCTATTTTGATTCAAATTTTATCCAAATTTCTTTGTATTTTGATGATTACAAAGGCTATTAGTCCCATATTGCCTTTAGAAAAAATATCCAGCCCTCCTAGCTCTATAAAAAGGACCCCAGGCCATCAAAAATTCAATATCTCCGATCAAGGTGAAGCTTTGGTACAGGGGCGAAGCCAGGCTATGGGTTAAAGGCTGCTTCGAAGCAACGGGTGCCGAGAAGAAGAGCCGAGCTTCTACACCATCTTTCTGCCAATGCCGATCCAAGATCAGAGATCAGGCTATTTTATTTTTTTCTTTTTAAATTTTATGTATTTAAATTTCTAAAATTTTAATTAATAAAAATTTTATTTTTGCATTTTAATTTCTTGCTTTTTATTTTTATTGTAATTTAATTTCTGCACTTTAATTATTACTTTTTATTTTGCTTTGCAAGTAGATGCTAAGATCTAACTAGTAGATCTTAGTACCAAGTTTAAATTTCTGCACCTTTTAATTTTTGCTTTTTAATTTTCCGACTTCACTTTTGATTCCTAAAAACTCAAATCTTTTTCTTCTTTTCTTTTTAAAAATCAAAGATTTCAAATCTAAAAATACTACCTTCCCTGTGGATTCGACCCGACTCACTACTATCTACGCATTTTCAATGATTTTAAGAAGTCGGATTAAACTGATAAACACGGTGTCTTAACGACAAGCATCGCGTTCCTATCAAGTTTTTGGCGCCGTTGCCGGGGAAGGAATACGATGATATTAAATTTTTTTGATTCTCTTTGATTTTTCTATAAATAAATTATAAATAAAATTTTATTTTTATAATATTGCTTACTAATTTTTTTTATTTATTTTGTAGAAAAAAAAAGAACAAAAAGAATCAGAAGTTTTGCCTTGGTGAGATCAATCCTAACCCTAGTCCTCTTTTCTTTTTATTTATTTATTTATTTATTTTATTTTTAAATTAATTTAAAAAAATATTCATTTAAACCTAATTAAAAGCCTCATGATAAGATTAGAAACCCTAACTGTTTAGAGCATGCATCATATTAGTTTTATTTTTATTTTTATTTTTTTTATTTTTTTTTGGTGATTGCTGGAGGCAAGGTAAGCCTTTCAGAATTCAATTAGTTGCATGCATCTAGTTTAAATTGCATAAGAACCCTTTGATTGAATTTTTTTTTTTTCGTGCATATTCATATTAAATCAAATTAAGGGCACAACCCAATTAAACAAGATAAGGTGGGGATTTGATCACCCTTCCTTAGCCCACAAACAACCAACCAGCATCCTGCATTGACCTAAGCCTTTAATTTTAAAATCAATTAGACATCAACCCTAGGAACTCGAGCTCAATAGGACAAGGAATCCTAAGAGTTGAACCGGGTTAGGATAAGTCAATTTGACTGGTGTCTAGGAAAGTGGTTCAGGGACGATTGGGCCCGAAGGAAGGTGGTTTCTAATTGGTTCCGTTCGCTTACCTGGCCAAGCACAATTGGTGTCTAAGGCAAGCAACGGGGGGACTCCCACCGACCTTACACTTACCTGGCTAGTTGATTGGCTAATCCTACACTTGGAGGGCTTGAAGGTGACCTTGGCAGTTAGGAGCTGTCTAGATCTAGGATAACCCTTAGTCAGGATTGATTGACCAACTTGATTGCTAACCAACATCAAATCTAATTAAACCTAATTCTTCTCTTTCTTCTTAGTTCTAGGACTCCTTAGGACCTCTTCTTTAGAACTCTTCTTTCTTTCTTCTCCTTTCTCCTCTAAAAATAAAATAAAATAAAAAAAATTAAACTAACTAAAAATTAATAATTAAATTAAATTAAATTAAATTAAAATTAATAAATAAAAATAATTAAAAAAATTAATTTTTAATATAATAAAATAATAATAATAATAAATAAAAAAAATATTCTAAAAATTTTTAAACCATACATTAGGGTTACACTAATACATGCATGGTAGGAAATCGCTTTTTCTGATTTAGTTGAACTTAATTGAATGGTTGATTCACATTAAACATAATAATCAAATGGCTAATATGAATCTAATAGTCCAAAAATTAGATAAAGTTGACCTTCTTGCTCAGAAAATAGATCAACTCCTAACCCTAGGTCAACAATCTCCTGCACAATTCACATCATCTTCTAATTATCAGGAGAATTATTCAATCTGTGCTAGTCCAACCCATCATGTAAGTGAATATCCTATGACTGCACAGTTTCCATATTTTATCCAAGAACAAGTTCAAGCTACTCAAGGATACTCCAAATTGATTAATGACCCATTTTCAAATTCATATAATTCAGATTGGAGTAACTTTAATTTTTCTTGGACATCCCAACAGACTCAGGCTCAGACCCAAATTTCACTTGAGCAAAATTATCAAAATTATGCCTATAATAATGGTCAGCCTAGTCAGTTTAACCAGCCATCATATTATAATCAGCCTTCATACCCACCTCCTCAACAGACCAATCTAGCTGATGATAGATTTAACCAACTTCAACAATTAATTCTAACTCAACAGCAATCTATCGCCAGACTAGAAGCTCAAATAGGACAATTAGTTGAGTCTAACATGAGGAGAGAACTAGATCAACTACCGAACCTACCAATTTCAAACAACCCATCTAATGACCACCAACCACCTGGATTAAATTATCAATCTAATGTTTCATCTAAGAATCTCCAATTTGAGAATACCAAAGTAATTCCTGAACTTAAAAGCTATAGGATTCTTATGGACCCATACCAAGACCAGGTGAGAGAGGCTAGTACTGATGCTAGCCAAAATAAAAATTTAGAGGAACTGGTTAGTACTGAGACTAACCACATAGAAGAACCCAAGCCAGGAATTAGTACTGATGCTAGTTCCAGTTTAAATGAGATAGAAATAAGGGAAAAGAGAATAGATGATTTACCCGAGACTTATAAACCTAATGTCCTATTCCCTTCAACCCTAGAAGCTGGTTCTTCTTATAAAAATCAAAAGGCATGTAATGAAATGTCAATGGAGTTGTTTAAGCAGGATCACATTAATTTACCTCCAGAATTAAAACCGCCTTTAGTCACCATTCCAGCACCCATTGAATCAAACTTAACTCCTAAAACTCCATTCATGAGCATTTTAGAAGAACAAATAGGAGAAATTCTTAATAAACATGGGTCTGAGAATGGAATCATAAAATTATATCCCTAAAATTAACAAAGAATTATATCAATAATGGGATTATAAATCAACTTTCTGAGATTGGCAATCCAAAACCATTGGAATTTGTCAATCCAATATTCGACACAGGATAGTGAGCTACATTGTGTCTGGCTGAAGACGGTAAACTTAGCGCTTGTTGGGAGGCAACCCAATATTTAGTTTTTATCTAATTTATCTTTTTAGTTTATTTTTTTTTAGGATAATTTGAATAAGTTGGAGGGAGAGCTCAAATTTTCAAAGGCATGTGCTGGACCAAAAAAAAATAAATAAATAAATAAATAATAATATATATATACTGAGTTAGGTGTATTCTTCCATGTTCTTTATTACATCCTTTATTTTTTCTTCTCCATTGAGGACAATGTCGATTAAGTTGGGGGGAGAGAAAAAAATAAAAATTTTAAAATTTTAAGTCCTCGAAAAAGTTAGTATTTAGTATTTAGATACTTGATTATGCTTAAGAATCGAATTAAAACTAAGCATTTTTAAAAGAAAATTGATACACAGATCAGAGAATCTGTGAGATATTGAGGAATCAAGTATTAAGAAAATTCAATAAAGAGTTAAGTCCAGAACATAAAAATTTTTTTTCTTGGAGCATTTCTAATTATTTCTACTAGCATCAAAGAAAAGTCTACTTTTTATAGGCTTGTGTAGGGTAACTATACATTTCTTCATATAAAAATTTATTTTAATAAAATAGTTTCCAAGTACTTCTCACTGAGTAACCGGGCCTCTTTGCCTAAGCAAGCATTGAGTTTCGCGTCAAAAGGTGGGAAGGGCAAAGAAGCTCGTTGTAAAGCTAGTCTTAACTCGTAGCCTATTTGATTCGAGCTAGTAAGCCCGAGGGGTATTCTATACCTAGTGCCCTAAAGCCAACTGGTTTGGGAGTCATTGGCCCAAGACTCGCTACATGGATCAAATAGAAAGCTTAAGGAGTTAAGACACTCAATAGTGGTACAACGTTAAAAAAAAAAAAAAAAAAAAAAAAAAAAAAAAAACATTGGTTTCCCACCGAGTAACCGGGTCCCGTTGCCTAAGTAAGCAATGATATTCGCATCAAAAAGTGGGCAATGTGAAAATAAAAATTAATAAATGAAGGATGGAAGTAGCAATACACCTGCCTATATGAAAGTTTAGACAAATCAGAGATAAAAGTGGAATAATTTAGAAAAAGTTCTGAAAAATTTAATGTTCTTTACTTAATTTTTCTATTGATAAGTATTAATACCCCAATGATATATCTCATTTAAGCTCTACTGAATATCAATGGCCATTTTGAAAATTGCTTAGGTAAAATTCGAAACTCTAAAGTTAAAAGGTATTTAAAACTAAATTCTTTCTTTACTCGAGGACGAGCAAAGCTTAAGTTGGGGGGTGTGATAAGCATCATAAATTCATCAATAAAAGTATTAATTTATTCAATTAATTTATATTAATTTTTAAGAATTAATTAATCAATTTATATATAATTTTTGAAAAATTCATATTTTTATTAATTAAAAAATTAATTAAAAAATAATAAAAAATAATAAAAATTAAAAAATAAAATTTTATTATCAATAGAAAGAGCTCATTTTTTTGATCACAACGAAATAAATTTCAAGTAAAACGGAGCTAAAATGGAAAAGATATGAATTTTTAAAAATATAAAATAAATAAAAATTAAATAAAAAAAAGAAAATGGCTCAGCCGGCTCCGCAAGCCGAGCCACCAAGCCAAGCCAAGCCATCAAAGCCGACTCAGCCATTGAAGCCATCAGCCGGTCCACGATCCAGGCGTGGACCGCCAGCTCAGCAAAATCCGGCGAATCAGAGATTGCCACGTGGTGGACCTAGACCCCTTAAAGGGTCTACAGAAATTTATCGCGGCTCACAAGGGTAATTCTAGTCATTTCACTCGTCCGACAGAAGCGCTGATTGGTTGCGGTGTGCGGTGCGGCCGGTCCATCGCGGTCCATGGGAACAGTAATTGCGCGATCGGACGGATGTGGTTGTTTGCGGTCAGGATCGGACGGCTGTGGTTGATTTCCAGGCTTGATTCAAATTCTATTAAGCATCTCACGCGGATCACCAACGGCCAGAAAATCCAAGTGATGAATGATCCGACGGTCCAGAATGCTGCCGGCGGTGATCAAGACTCCCGAAGCATGATTTGCGGCCAGATTTCCTCGATCAAGCGCGATCCAACGGCCAGAATTTAATCCGACCCGATCTGAGCTTGATCTGCATCCGATTTTGATGATTTTTGGACCGTTGGATTTCCTATTGAATGGCTGGATTTTATCAGATTTATCAGAGTCATATCAGAGCTGAGCTATTTTGATTCAAATTTTATCCAAATTTCTTTGTATTTTGATGATTACAAAGGCCATTAGTCCCATATTGCCTTTAGAAAAAATATCCAGCCCTCCTAGCTCTATAAAAAGGACCCCAGGCCATCAAAAATCAATATCTCCGATCAAGGTGAAGCTTTGGTACAGGGGCGAAGCCAGGCTATGGGTTAAAGGCTGCTTCGAAGCAACGGGTGCCGAGAAGAAGAGCCGAGCTTCTACACCATCTTTCTGCCAATGCCGATCCAAGATCAGAGATCAGGCTATTTTATTTTATTTTTTTTTTTAAATTTTATGTATTTAAATTTTGAAATTTTAATTAATAAAAATTTTATTTTTGCATTTTAATTTCTTACTTTTTATTTTTATTGTAATTTAATTTCTGCACTTTAATTATTACTTTTTATTTTATTGCAAGTAGATGCTAAGATCTAACTAATAGATCTTAGTACCAAGTTTAAATTTCTGCACCTTTTAATTTTTGCTTTTAATTTTCCGACTTCACTTTTGATTCTAAAAATCCTTTTCTTCTTTTCTTTTTAAAAATCAAAGATTTCAAATCTAAAAATACTACCTTCCCTGTGGATTCGACCCGACTCACTACTATCTACGCATTTTTAATAATTTTAAGAAGTTGGATTAAACTGATAAACACGGTGTCTTAACGACAGCATCATGTGCCTATCAGTAAGACAATACCTACCATTTTTTGTCACCTTTCATTTCTCGTCCTTTGACTTTGGTCAAAAGTTGACCTTTGACTGATCAAATGTTGACCATTGAAACTTAACTTCTGTCCATGTGTCATGCACCTATTGAAGGGCTGATGGGGGCTTTTCTCCCTGCCAGAACCTGACAAGGAGGAGGGCGCACGCCACCCTTGGCATGTGCCCAAGCTAGAGGCGCCCAAGAGTCCCTGTTGGATAGGGACTCTATCTCCTTTTTGGATTTCGATTAGACTTCTCTTAAGAACCAAGTTTGATTGATCTTAGGTGCCATCTAAGGAGGAATCCAAGGGACTGTATTCTCACCAATCAGATTTAGATCTGATTTCACAAAGGGTTGTGATTGATTGGGAAGAAGAGGAGTTGGATCATGAATAGTCTATAAATAAGACCCTGTGCCCAACTCAAGGAGCAATTGAATTTCCCACGCCCCAAGGCTGGTTCTCTCCTCCTCCACACCAAGCCCATCTTCTCCCTCTCCTCTCCATGCCTAAAGTGGTTTGGGATCTTGGTTGGTGCAACCCAGATGAGAGAAAGGTGACAGAAAGCTAGAAGGCTGCGTTGCTATAAAGGACAACTGCTGATCTTCGAAAGATGTTTTGAAGATCCTCCAAATCAGATCAAGATTTGATTTTTAGAGATGTGATGGAAAAGAAGAGGATCTCCAGATCCAGCCTGAGTGGATACCGATGAGGCTAGATAAGAACCTTCTACTGCTTACAGGATCATCAACGGATAATAGGATTACCCTACGTCAAGGTAAATTAAATTTGATTTAATTTATTTAAATTTATTTTAATTATTAAAATAATAAAAATTAGATATAAAATATCTTAGATCAGATCTAGATTAAATAAAAAAAATTTTAAAATATATCTCTTGATCCGATCAGATCTGAATGAACCTGGTCCGAGAAATTAAGATTCTCCTTCAACTGGTATCAGAGCCATGGTTCTAAAGTATTTAGATCTAATTTTATATTTTATTTTTATTAAAAAATAAGTGATTTTAGATATCACATGAGATGTGATCAGATCTGAAATCAGAGTAAATTAAAATTAAGTGATTTGGATCTAAGATTAGAAAATAAGCATGACTAGTTCTAAAATAGAATAGTTCTATAGAATAGTCTTGCATGTTTATAATTTAATTTGATTAAATCATATTTTAGATCTATTTATTTATTATTTTTTGATATTATAATTATTATAATAATATTTAAAAAATAGTAAATAAAAATTATTTAATTTTAAACATCATATAAGATATGATTGATGCATATCTAGACTAATTGTAGAATAGTTCTACATAGTTATCTAGATTAGAGTTTATTTTGATAAGATCAATTTAAATCTAATTTTTTAGATTATTATGAGATAATTTAGATCTAAAAATATGCATGATTTGATACATGAGATGTATGCAAAATATGCCATGATTAGATCTAATTTGTATATGAGATATATGATATAGATCTAAAACTATTTTGTAGTATTGCATGTTCCTAATTAAGATGTTTCTCTTAGCCGTCCGATCATAAGAACGAAGAAGAGTTTAAAGTCCCTCTCCTCCCATCCGATGGGATATTTTTATGATGTGTCGGGGTGCTGCGCATCCATCCTTAATCAGAAATCCAAAACTTAGTTTATGTAAAACCCTAGATCCTGAAACCCTAGGATTTATTGTGCATATTTTATTTATGAATCCTACTTAATTAAGAATTAAGATTATGGAATATTAATTAGGTCTAAAATTGAGAATTTTAGATCTAAGATATATTCATAATACTGAGTTCGGGCTTGGGTAGCTCAATTAGGTCTAAGCGGTTGATCAAACCGAATCAAGAGTTGGTTAGATGGGATCAACAATGCTTAAGTTGATCCGCCTAATAGGATTAAGTCTAGGTCAAGATCGAGTCATGATCAAGCAAGACCTAATTAGGCTCAGAGGTTAGAGTCTGGATTGTAGGCTAACCCAATTGGGCTCAATAATTTGGTGTCTAAGGGGCAAGTTGGCACATACACTGACTGGTTTTTAATTGACTCTCTCTCT
>QRFJ01003283.1:0-79723 GCA_006176705.1 Cocos nucifera
CATCTAAGGATGAATCCAAGGGACTCTTATTTCCACCAATCAGATTTAGATCTGATTTCACAAAGGGTTGTGATTGGTTGGGAAGAAGAGGAGTTGGATCACGCATAGTCTATAAATAAAGACCTGCGCCCAACTCAAAAGAGATTGAACAATCCCATGCCCCAAGGCTGCCTCTCTCTCCTCCTCCATGCCAAGTTCATCTTCCCCCTCTCCTCTCCATGCCAAAGAGTTTGGGATCCAGTTGGTGCAATCCAGATGAGAGAAAGGCGATAGAAAGCTAGAAGGCTGCACTTGCTGCAAAGGACGACTGCTGATCTTCAAAGCTATTTTGAAGATCCTCCAAATCAGATTCGATCTAATTTTTGGAGACATGATAGAGAAGAAGAGGATCTCTAGATCCAGCCTGAGTGGATACCGGTAGAGGCCAGGCACTTACGTGGCTAGATCCAGAACCTTCCGCTGCTTACAGGATCATCAACGGTAATAGGATTACCCTACATCAGATTAAATTAAATTTGAATTTAATTTATTTATATTTTATTTTAATTATTAAATAATAAAATTAGATCTAAAATCCAGATCTAATTTAGATTAAAGAGAAAAATTTTTGAAATATATCTCTTGATCCGATCAGATCTGAACGAACCTGATCCGAAAAATCAGGATTTTCCTTCAACTGGTATCAGAGCCAAGTTCTAAAAGTATTTAGATCTAATTTTAAATTTATTTTAATCAAAAAATAAGTGATTTTAGATGTCACATGAGATGTGATTAGATCTAAAATTAGAAAAAATTAAAATTAAATGATTTGGATCTAAGATTAGAAAATATGCATGACTAGTTCTAAAATAGAATAGTTCTATAGAATAGTCTTGCATGTTTTCAATTTAATTTGATTAAATCATATTTTAGATCTATTTATTTACTATTTTTTGATATTATAATTATTATAATAATATCTAAAAAATAGTAAATAAAATTATTTAATTTTAAACATCATATGAGATATGATTGATGCATGTCTAGACTAGTTGTAGAATAGTTCTACATAGTTGTCTAGATTAGAATTTATTTTGATAAGATCAATTTAAATCTAATTTTTTAGATTATTATGAGATAATTTAGATCTGAAAAATATGCATGATTCGATACATGAGATGTATGCAAAATATGCCATGATTAGATCTAATTTGTATATGAGATATATGATATAGATCTAAAACTATTTTGTAGTATTACATGTTCCTGATTAAGGCGTTCCTCTTGGCCGTCCGGTCATAAGAATGAAGAAGGGTTTAAAGGCCTCTCCTTCCATCCGATGGGGTGTTCTTATGATGTGTAGGGGTGCTGCGCTTTCGTCCTTAATCAAAAATCCAAAACTTACTTTCTGCAAAACCTAGATCCTGAAAACCCTAGGATTTATTGTGCATATTTTATTTATGAACCCTACTTAATTAAAAATTAAGATTATGGAATATTAATTAGTCTAAAATTGAGAATTTTAGATCTAAGACATATTCATAATACTGGGTTCGGGCTTGGGTAGCTCAATTAGGTCTAAGCGGTTGATCAAACCGAATCAAGAGTTGGTTAGATGGGATCAACAATGCTTAAATTGACCAGCCTAATAGGATTAAGTCTGGGTCAAGATCGAGTCACGATCAAGCAAGACCTAATTAGGCTCAGAGGTTAGAGTCTGGATTGTAGGCTAACCCAATTGGTTCTGACTCAATAATTTGGTGTCTAAGTAAGTTTAGCAATACGACCGACTGATTTTTAATTGGAAGCTACTCATGAATGAATTTCTTGTAGTTAATGGCATATTCCTTCCACCGGTCTCACTTACCTGGCCATATCTATTGACACAGTTCTGATCTGAGGTGGTCAATAATCCGAGCTAACCCATGCCACTAGGTTAGTCATAATTGTTATGACTATGATAAGTCTAGTTTAATGAGACCTGAAATCAATTCTCCCTAAGAAAAGATTAAGTCTGAGGTCTTCCACCATTGTAGATGTGCGGCCCTTCCCGGGTTGATTGTTCTCGGCTGGATACAGTGGCTCAGTTGCACCGAAAAGATGCAACCATGTCTATTAGGCATTGGATGCTATGGGCTGGAGGATGAGTTGGGCTCAATATTTTGGATACGGTGAGAGACTCAATTAGGAATCCAGTCTGTGCAAATGGTGGGTCTGACTTAACTAAGGAGTGGATCAATATTCTCGGATACGGTGAGATTCATGAATTAGAGACCAAGTTTGGGTGCACCATGATTAGAGAATCATTGAACAAGAGTTGTTCACTCATTGGCTAACCCATCACCAATAACTGTTAGGTGAGGTGATGAGTCAGTTGGTGAGACCGCACCACCCACTAGAAATCATTAATCATGGAGATTTTCGCATCTCTACAGAGGGAGTGTAGGGATCCGAGAAAATAGTGGAAGCTAATTTATTTAAAAATAAAATTTCTAAATAAATTGGTCAAGTCATAATTACAGTATCTAACTAGAATCTTTGACTCTCTATAGAAAAATGTCTGCGTCCAACCCATTAGCACGTATCCTGGACACACATAGACTGATCGGACCTAATTATAAAGATTGGCTCAGAAACTACAAAATTATTTTGGGTTCTGAGAAGTTAACCCATGTATTGGATCCAGGACCCTCCCACCTTACCAGCCCGTCCATCCACTGAACAGAGAGCATCTCTGAAAAAAATGGATAGACGAAGATAATAAGGCCAGATATTACATGTTGGGCTCGATGTCTGATGAGCTCCAGCGCCAACATGAAGATATCGGGACTGCTCGCCAAATGTTGGCTCACCTACAGGAGATGTTTGGTGAACAGAGTCGCGCAGCCAAGTATCAAGTCACGAAATGACTTTTTAAGGCTAAGATGCATGATGGGCAGTCAGTCCAAGATCACTGTCTGATGATGATCAAGACATGGAAGAGCTTGAGAAGCTCGGTGTGAAGTTAGACTTGGATCTGCAGAACGATATTATTCTGCAATCCTTGACTGATGCATATGGGCAATTCATCATGAATTACCACATGCATAAACTTCAAAATTCCTTGGCCGAATTAATGAATATGCTGGTCACCGCTGAGCTTTCTATGAAAGGTTCTAAAGGCTCAGTTCTTGCTATGGAACGGACTTCTTCCAAAAGAAAGTCTTATGAAAAGAAAAAGAAGTCTGTGAAAAAGCAGAAGGTGGAAGGAAGGAAAGAAGAAGAAGGCAGAGCCGAAGAAGAAGAGGCCGATGTCAAAGAAAAGTGTTTCCATTGCAACAGCGACGGACCATTGAAAGCGAAACTGCCCTACTTACCTGGCCACCCTGAAGAACAAGAAGGAAGGTCCTTCTGGAGGTATGCTCGTTATTGAGTCTAACCTTACGATTTCTTCTGCATCCAGTTGGGTGCTTGACTCTGGTTCTAGTGCTCATCTGTGCACTTCCATGCAGGGTCTTGAGGATAGCAGGAGGCTGAGGGATGGAGACATGATCCTACGCATCGGTAAAATGGAGCAAGAGTTGCTGCAGTAGCCGTGGAAACATACCCTCTTCGATTACCATCTGGTTTAGACTTAGTTTTGAAAGACTGTTATTATGTGCCTGCAGCTAGCAGGAATTTGATTTCTTTTCATGCTTAGCACAAGAAGGCTATGTGATTACCTTCTTTAAGGACCATTGTAACATTCTTTATGAAAAAAAATAAAATTGCAAATGGTTTCCTTATTAATGGTCTTTATCAGCTACATATTGATGTACCTATTTTAACTATCGAGCAAAACGTGAATGCCAAACGACCTAGGGATAGTCCAAATGATAGATATCTATGGCACCTGAGATTAGGTCATATAGCAGAAGATAGGATCAACAAATTGGAGAAAAATGGGCTATTGAGTCCATTGACTTCCGAGTCATATCCAACTTGTGAATCTTGTCTTCAAGGCAAAATGACTAAACTCCCTTTTGTAGGACATGGGAAAGGGCCACAGATCTCCTTGCCCTAGTACATACTGATGTGTGCGGCCCATTTGATGTGCCGGCTAGAGGCAATTTTGTCTACTTCATTACCTTTACCGATGATGATCTATCTAGGTATGGGGTATGTGTATCTTATGAGACACAAGTCTGAAGCTTTTGAAAAGTTCAAAGAATTCAGACATGAAGTAGAAAAATAAAACTGAAAAATCCATTAAGGTTCTTCGATCAGATCGAGGAGGTGAATACCTTACCTTATCGAAAATTCCTAGACTATCTCAAGGAAAATGGCATAGTCTCTCAATGGACTCTCCACCAGGAACACCTCAACTCAACGGAGTTTTCAGAATGGAGAAATCTATTGGATTGGATATGGTCTCCATGATGAGCTTCACAGATCCTTGATTTTCTTTGGGGACACTCATTGTTAACTTCAACTTTATCTACTGAATAGGGTTCCCTCTAAGAAATTCGTTCTACACACCATATGAGATATGGCACGGTAAGAAACCAAGTCTGAGTCATCTCAAAATTTGGGATTGTCCGGCTCATGTCAAAAGACAACAAGCGGACAAGTTAGAGTTTAGGTCCTTCAGAGCTCGATTCATAGGATATCCTAAAGAGTCATTAGGATACTATTTCTACATTCCAAAAGACCATAATGTGATTGTGAGTCGACATGCCATCTTTCTTAAAAAATAGTTTATTCAAGATAGCGGCATTGAAAAGCAGATTAAGCTTGATGAGAAAGTCTCACAAGTACAACGAGCTAAGGACCAATTGGAACCAAATCAGGTTGAGCCAATAAGAACACTACCTCCTCCACCTCGTAGATCGAAAAGAGTTTCCTGTCCCCCTGAAAGATACTTAGGTATTATTTCAGAGAAAGTAGAGAAAATGTTCCTCGTAGGTAATGGTGCTCATGGTGATGATCCCAAAACCTACAACGAGGCGATATCAGATATCGACTCCAAGAAATGGCTAGAGGCAATGCAGTCAGAAATTGACTCGATGCACTCAAACCAAGTCTGGACCTTGGTAGATCCACCAGAAGGTATAGTACCTATTGGGTGTAAATGGATCTTCAAGAGAAAGATTGGTGCAGATGGAAATGTGGAGACATTCAAGGCTAGACTAGTGGCAAAAGGTTATAGTCAATGCGAAGGCATTGACTATCAGGATATCTTTTTCCAGTGGCTATGCTAAAATCCATCCGCACATTGCTTGATGTTGCAGCCTATTTCGATTATGAAATATAGCAAATGGATGTGAAAATGACGTTCTTAAATGGATATCTTGATAAAGATATCTATATGGGAGTTTGTTTGTGTGCAATGGTGGTGCTGTCAGCTGGAAGAGTTTCAGGCAAACCATGATAGCAAATTCCACCATGGAAGTAGAATATATCACTGCATCAGAGGCTGCAAAGGAAGCATTCTGGTATAAGAAGTTTGCTGCAGAAATTGAAGTAATGCCATCATATGCCATTCCTCTGTACTACGACAACAATGGCACCATAGCCCTTGCTAAGGAACTAAGGTCTCACCAGAAATCCAAGCACATTGAGCGGCGATACCACCTCATCCGTGATTACCTCGAGAAGGATTACGTCGAGGTTAAGAGAGTTGACTCCGCAGATAACATGGCAGACCCACTTACAAAGCCGTTGGGCCAGCAGAAGATCGAAGCCCACCTTGAGAAGATGGGACTTAGACTTGTAGCCAATTTACTTTAGGATAAGTGGGAGATTGTTAGATATATGTGCCCTAGAAGCCAGAATTGGCTGACACTTATAATACACTTCTAAGGATAAAATTATAATTTTAATTATAATCAATAAAATGGATTATTTTCTATCACATGAGTGTATTTAGTGTCTATGATACATCCTTTGAGTTAATGGTAATAATAATTCATATTTTCAAGAGTGAAAAATTTAAGACATGAATAATCATTATTAACTCATAAAATGCTTTCGACCATAGGATCATCACAAGGATGGTGATTGATCTGGAAGGTTGATGTATAATCACTTCTCTTTAGTAGATGAGTCTTGAGTCTATGGTGTGGAGACACCAGAGCGAGAGTACAGATACTCTCATTAGAGAACGAGGGCACTAAGCATGACCACCTCAAGTAGTCATTAGAAAGTCTACCTTCTCGTCAATGACTGACTCGATGCTGCAGTGGTGTGTCTGATTCCTTGACCTGAGGTGCATCGAAAGTTCACCTTGAGGGTGTTATAGTTTGACTACACCATAACTCGGTCTCCTAGCAATTCAGAATCTTGAGGTGTATGTTGGCTATAGCATGTTCATTGTAGGAACTGGATTGCATCAAAATGGAATCTATCTACCTCAGTGGTAGAGGAGCAACCCTATGATGATCATGAGAATCAAGTTTAGAAGCCCATGGCCATGGAAGAGTGAAATAATAGAAAGAGTTTCTATGTAGGATTTCACATCAAACTTGAATCGAATGATTACATCATATGACAGAGACTAGGGTTTGACGATTTTACCTAAACCCTAATCTGATCGAGGCTCAAGAAAGAAGAACTTAATCACACAGATAACTACACCCAAGAGGTTCGCATTCAGCTCTGATGGGTTGCCACCATATACTGCTAGGTGTCACTGGTGGATTTTGGAAGTAATTAGAATGATTTAGATGATCGATCGTTCTACCTATTTGAATCAGAAGAGTTCTGATCCATCAAAAGGTGTTTCGATGATGTCGATGATAGAGATCATGATATATCCCATTATCATACAGTGCTGAACCTAACTGGATCACACAAACAAGGGTTTGAATCTGGTGATCATCAATTGAACTGATCTAGTTCAATTGATCTGAATGAGATTCAATTAGGTTCAAGAAAATCGTGCTAGCACTCGATTAAACCTCACGTTCTTCTTTTACTATCATAAATAGTTGTCCTGACTGAGCCAAAGAAGTTTGTACTCGATCAGAGGCCTTCACTTGGTCTGACTAGAGCCTATCCAGATCAGAAAAGGGTTGTCTTATTTTGTAAGACAATACCTGCCATTTTTGGTCACCTGCCATTTTTCGTCCTTTGACTTTGGTCAAAAGTTGACCTTTGACTGCTCAAATATTGACCATTGATATTTTAACTTCTGTCCATGTGTCATGCACCTATTAAAGAGCTGGTGGAGGCTTGTCCTCCTGCCAGAAGCTGGCAAGGAGGAGGGCGCACGCCAAGGGTGGCATGCACCCAAGCAGGAGGCACCCTAGAGTCCCTATTGGATAGGGACTCCATCTCCTTTTTGGATTTCGATTAGACTCCTCCTAAGAACCAACTTTGACTAGTCTTAGGCGACATCTAAGGAGGAATCCAAGGGACTCTATTTCCATCAATCAGATTTAGATCTGATTTCACAAAGGGTTATCATTGGTTGGGAAGAAGAGGAGTTGGATCATGCATAGTCTATAAATAAGACCCTGCGCCCAACTCAAAGAGAAGAAGAATTCTCCATTCCCCAAGGCTGCCTCTCTCCTCCTCCTCCATGCCAAGACCATCTTCTCCCTCTCCTCTCCATGCCCAAAATAGTTTTGGATCCAAGTTGGTACAATCCAGATGAGAGAAAGGCGACAGAAAGCTAGAAGGCTGCGTTGTTGCAAAGGACAACTACTGATCTTCGAAAGGTATTTTGAAGATCCTCCAAATCAGATTTGGATCTGATTTTTGGAGACATGATAGAGAAAAAGAGGATCTCCAGATCCAGCTTGAGTGGATACTGGTAGAGGCCGACACTGCGTGGCTAGATCCAGAACCTTCCACTGCTTATAGGATCATCAACGAGTAATAGGATTACCCTACATCAAGAAAAATTAAATTTGATTTAATTTATCTATATTTTATTTTAATTATTAGAATAATAAGAATTGGATCTAAAATATCTCAGATCTAATTTGAATCAAAAAGAAAAATTTTTGAAATATATCTCTTGATTCGATCAGATCTGAATGAACTTGGTCCAGAAAATTAGGATTTTTCTTCATCCAATTCCTACAATGAACATGCTACGACTAATATACACCTCAAGATTTCGAATGGCTTGGAGATCGAGTTATGGTGTAGTCAAACTACAATACCCTCAAGGTGAATTACCGATGCACCTTAGATCAAAGAACCAGACATACTATTGCAGCTTCGAGCCAGTCATCGATGAGAAGGTAGACTTCCTCATGACTGCTCGAGGTGATCACACTCAGTGCCCTCGTTCTCTAACGAGTATCTATACTCTTACTCTGGTGTTTCTACATCATAGACTCAAGACTCATCTATTCAAAAGAAGTGATCGTACACCAATCTTTCAGATCAATCACCATCCTCATGATGATCCTACGATCGGGAGCATTTTATGAGTTAATAACGAAAATTTATGTCTTAAATTTTCAACTCTTAAAAATATGAACTATCATTACCATTAACTCAAGGGATGTATCACAGACACTTTTAAATACACACTGTGATAGAAAATAATCTATTTTATTATTTATAGTTAAAATTATAATTTTATCCTTAGAAGTGTATTACAAGTGTCAGCCAATCTGGCTTCTAGGACACACATATCTAATAGATATCGCCCATGCTGTGAGTGTCACGAGCAGATATCAGTCAAATCTAGATGAAGAGCATTGGACTTCTATAAAATATATCCTTAAGTACTTGAGAAGGACTAAGGATATGTTCTTGATTTTTGGTAATGGAGAACTCCAGGTTCAGGGTTATACAGACTCAGATTTTATGTTTGATATAGATGATCAAAATCGACATCTGGTAGTCTGTTTGTATGTAATGATGGTGCTATCAGCTAAAAGAATTTCAAGCAGACTATGATAGCAGATTCCACCATAGAAGTAGAGTACATCGCTACATCGAAAGCTATAAAAGAGGCATTCTGGGACAACAATGATGCCATACCTAAGGTACATCGCAGAACTTAGAGTGATGCCATCAGATACCGTCCCTCTATACTACGATAATAATGATGCCAAAGCCCTAGCTAAAGAGCTGAGGTCTCACCAAAAATTTAAGCACATCGAGCAACGATTCCATCTCATCCGTGATTACCTCGAGAAGGGTTACGTTGAGATTAAGAGAGTCAACTTCATAGACAATGTGGTAGATCCACTGATAAAGCTTTTAGGCCAACAGAAGATCAAAGCCCACCTTGAGAAGATGGGACTTAGATTTGTAGCCAATTGGCTTTAAGTCAAGTGGGAGTTTGTTAGATGTGTGCCTTAGAAGCTAGATTGGCTAACACTTATAATACACTTCTAAGGGCAATTTTATAATTTTAACTATAAATTAATAAAAAGATTATGTTCTATCACAGTGTGTATTTAAAGTTTATGTGATATATTTTTTGAGTTAATGGTAATGATAATTCATATTTTCAAAGAGTTGAAAATTTAAGACATGAATTTTCATAATTAACTCATAAACTACTCCCGCCCATAGGATCATCATGAGGATGGTGATTAATCCGAAAGGTTGGTGTACGATTGCTTCCTTTGAGTAGATGAGTCTTGAGTCTATAGTGTGGAGATACCGGAGTGAGAGTACAGGTACTCGTTAGAGAATGAGGGCACTGAGCGTGACCACCTCAAGCATTCATAAGGAAGTCTACCGTCTCATTGATGACTGGCTCGATGTTGCAGTAGTGTGTCTGGTTCTTTGATCTGAGGTGCATCGATAATTCACCTTGAGAATGTTGTAGTTTGACTAGACCATAACTCGATCTCCTAGCCATTCAGAATCCTGAGGTGTATGTTGGCTATAGTATGTTTATTGTAGGAATTGGATTGCACCAATAAGAGATCAATCTACCTCGGTAGATGAGGAGTAGCCCTATGATGATCATGAGAATCGAGTCCATAAGCCCATGGCCATGGTAAAGTGAAGATGATAGAAAGAGTTTCTATAAAGGGTTTCACATAGGACTCAAATCAAATGATTAATTCATATGATGGATATTGGGTTTGACGGTTCACCTTAACCCTAATCCTATTGGGACTCAAGATAGAAGAACCCAATCACATAGGTAGCTACACTGAGAGGTTCACTTTCAGTTCTGATAGGTTACCACCATATACTACTAGGTGTTACTGATGGATTTTGAGAGCAATTAGAATGATTTTGATGATTGATCATTCTAATTATATGAATTAGAAAAGTTCTGGTCCATCGAAAGATGTTTCGATGATGTCGATGATGGAGATCACGACATGTCTCATTACCATATAGAACAGAACCTAACTAGATCATACAAATAAGAGTTTGGGTCTGGATGTCATCAATTGAGCTAACCTAGTTCGATTGATTTGGATTAGATCCAATAAGGTTCAAGGTAATCATGCTAGCACACGATTGAGCCTGACTTTCTCCTTCTGTAATCTTTCTGATTCATCACAACCGAGTCAAATTTGATTTGACTTATTTCTATATCTAGAATATATTTATTATTTTTATCTGACTAGAATAAGTCTTGATCAAATTAATTATGAAAATTAAATTCATTCCTAGTGCAATTGGACTAGGGTCAATAGTTGACCCAATTGAGAGAATTGAGGGTCACATGATCAAAGAATTTAAAAATTTTTTTTAGAAATTATTTTCCTCTAATTTTTGGATATGTGATAGGAAATGAGTTATACCTTGGGTGTGCAAAATTTTATGATTTTTGGAGGTCCCTAGACTAGGTTTTGATAGAGTTTGATTTGGATCAAACTCTTGAGGGAAGAGTCCTAGATGCACATGGACTCTTCGTTATCCTTTCATGCCGCCACCTTCCAGATGGATTTTTGGCATCAAAAATAGATGGGATCTAGAGTTATTCATGAAGATCAGGTCCAAGAGTCCCAGTGGTTGAATTAATAAGGTTTTTGGTCAAAAAGGGACTCTTTATGGCGCTATATCTAGTATAAAAGCTCTTCTCATGAAATTGCCAAAATGTAATTTATTTTTTCCACACCCAAAGGAGCCTTTTCCTAATATCCATGCCCCTTCTATCTGCTCTCTTCCTCTCTTCTACATTTTTAAAAAGTCAGGCACAAATCTGAGTTGAAGGTCCAAGATTTTTGGCACAAGATTCAGCATCTATGCGATGGTGTTCGTGAGACGATCAGGCTGTCCTTAGAAGTCATTTTGAAGGCTTTTCAAATTAGATCCAAATCTAATTTTTAGAGGAGAGATATAGAGAAGAAGATATTTAGATCCTGCCTGAATGGATACTAGTAGAGACTAGGTGCGTGCATGGCTCCTTCCAGAATCTCAGGAATCCATAGGATCATCGCAGGATAATTAGATTACCAAATTAGGTACTTAAAATTAAATCTAATTTAATTTTATTTTTAATTTTTAATATTAGATCTCTATGATCAGATTCGAGAAGTCTCATATCTGATTAAAATTTTAGAAAAAGAATTTTAAAATATTTCTTTGGATCCAATCAGATCTGAACGATCCTGTGCCAGAAAAATAGATTTTTTCCTCACCAATCGGATGGGAGTCAGGACAACAAAGTCCTATCACTATGAAACTCTTGAAGAGTCCCAATTCAGTGAAACTCTTGAACCCAATATCCCAAATGAATGAAACTTATGATCATATAGTCCCAAACTAGTGGGACTCTTGATCAGAGAGTCTCAGATGAGTGGGACTCAAAGTCTCAGCCCATAAGGATTCTAGATCAGCCATCAGATCAGATAGTAACTCCTATTGTGTGTGATCCCATAGGTTTGAATCCTAAGTTGGTAGCATAGAAACTAATTTTTTATACCAATCGATATGACCATCTAGAAATAGTATCTGATGTTTGGATAGATCAAATTTGTTGCAACTCAATATTGACAAACCTATAGAATATGGTTACCGTATAATTCATCTCCTTGACCTTAATGCTCAAAAGATGACCTAGGATTTAACTGTCAATCTTAAAAAATTATCTATAATGTATTTCAAATTATAGTGTCCATTGAATGGACTACCCCAGTCGAGATTTTGCTAAATTGAAATATATTGATGCACTTGCTCCAACACTTGGATAGGTCAATCCCATCTTGACATTGAAGAAAAATCCTGATTTTTCGGATCAGGTTCGTTCAAATCTGATCGAATCAAGAGATATATTTCAAAATTTTTTTTCTTTGATCCAGATCAGATCTAAAATATTTTAGATCTGATCTTTATTATTTTAAAAATAAATTTAGATAAATTAAATCAAATTTAATTTACCTTAACGTAGGGTAATCCTATTACCCGTTGATGATCCTATAAGCAGCAGAAGGTTCTGAATCTAGCCACGTAAGTGCCTAGCCTCTACCAGTATCCACTCAGGCTGGATCTGGAGATCCTCTTCTTTTCTATCATGTCTCCAAAAATTAGATCTAGATCTGATTTGGAGGATCTTCAAAACACCTTTCAAAGATCAGCAATTGTCCTTTGTAGCAGCGCAGTCTTTTAGCTTTCTATCATCTTTCTCTCATCTGGATTGCACCAACCAAGATTCCAAGCCACTTTGGATGTGGAGAGGAGAGGGAGAAGATGGGCTTAGCATGGAGGAGGAGGAGGAGGAGAGAACCAGCCTTAGGGCATGGGATTTTTCAATGCTCTTTGGGTTGGGCGTAGGGTCTTATTTATAGACTATGCGTGATTCAACTCCTCTTCTTCCCAACCAATCACAATCCTTTGTAAAATCAGATCTAAATTTGATTGGTGGGAATAGAGTCCCTTGGATTCCTCCTTAGATGGTGCCTATGACCAGTCAAACTTGATTCTTAGGAGAAGTCTAATTGGAATCCAAAAAGGAGATGGAGTCCCTATCCAATAGGGACTCCTGGGCGCCTCCAGCTTGGGCGCACGCCAAGGGTGGCGTGCGCCCTCCTCCTTACCAAGTTCTAGCAGGGGGTTGGCGTGCGCCCTCCTCCTTACCAAGTTCTAGCAGGGGGACAAGCCCCCACCAGCCCTCCAATAGGTGCATGACACATGGACAGAAGTCAAAGTATCAATGGTCAACATTTGACCAGTCAAAGGTCAACTTTTGACCAAAATCAAAGGACGAGAAATGGCAAGTGACCAAAAATGGCAGGTGATCAAAAATGGCAGGTATTGTCTTACAAAATAAGATAACCCTTTTCTTACTTGGACAAACTCCAGTCAAACCAAGTGAAGGCCTCTGATCGAGCACAAACTCCTTTGGCTCAGTCAGGACAACTATTTATGATAGTAAAAGAAGAACATTAGGTTCAATCGAGTGCTAGCACGATTTTCTTGAACCTAATTGAATCTCATTTAGATCAATTGAACTAGATCAGTTCAATTGATGATCACCAGATTCAAACCCTTATTTGTGTGATCTAGTTAGGTTCAGTTCTGTATGGTAATGGGATATGTCATGATCTCTATCATCGACATCATCGAAACTCCTTTCGATGGATCAAAACTCTTCTGATTCGAACAGCTAGAATGATCGATCATCTAAATCATTCTAATTACTCTCAAAATCCACCAGTGACACCTAGCAGTATATGGTGGCAACCCATCAGAGCTGAATACGAACCTCTTGGTGCAGCTACCTATGTGATTAAGTTCTTCTATCTTGAGTACCGATCAGATTAGGGTTAAGGTGAACTCATCAAACCCTAGTTTCTATCATATGATGTAATCATTTGATTCAGATTCGATGTGAAAAGCTAAATAGAAACTCTTTCTATTATTTCACTCTACCATGGCCATGGACTTCTAGACTTGATTCTCATGATCATCATAGGGCTGCTCCTCTACCACCGAGGTAGATAGATTCCATCTTGATGCAATCCAGTTCCTACAATGAACATGCTATAGCCAACATACACCTCAGGGTTCTGAATGGCTAGAAGATCGAGTTATGGTGTAGTCAAACTAAAACACCCTCAAGGTGAACTGCCGATGCATCTCAGGTCAAAGAACCAGACACACTACTGCAGCATCGAGTCAGTCATTGACGAGAAGGTAGACTTCCTAATGACTACTCGAGGTGGTCACGCTCAGTGCCCTCGTTCTCTAACGAGTATCTGTACTCTCGCTCTGGTATTTCCACACCGTAGGCTTAAGACTCATCTACTAAAGAGAAGCGATTGTATACCAACCTTCCAGATCAATCACCATCCTCATGATGATCCTATGGTCGGAAGCATTTTATGAGTTAATAATGATTATTCATGTCTTAAATTTTCAACTCTTGAAAATATGAATCATGATTACCATTAACTCAAAGGATGTATCACAAACACTAAATACATATATGTGATAGAAAATAATCCATTTTATTGATTTTAGTCAAAATTATAATTTTGCCCCTAGAAGTGTATTACAAGTGTCAGCCAATTCTGGCTTCTAAGGCACATATATCTAATAGACATATTCACTGATTTCATAAGTACTTGACTGCATCCAGTAGCCTTCCATCACTGAATTAGATATTCAGATAGTTCGGTATCTAAGTACAGTGAGTTGCTTGTAAGCCACCATAGTGATCTCAGGTTTAAGGGACACTTATACCCATATCCATTGCGAGCAATTCTTGACTGTAGAGAGCTATGCAGTTGGGTCATGTTCAGTAAAATGTATCCCTACACTTCACCTGCATGCCATAACAGTATCTCCATACTTCTTGGTTAAGAAGACAATCAATACTTATGGCACACAATGATCTATACTCGATACGTTGTCGTCCTGGGTAAAGCGTATCATTTGGTCGCAAACTAATTTAAGGACTAAATGACAAATCCTCCTTTGTCGAATCTAAATAGTCTTAAGGACGTCATCACAGAAGAGTTCATTATAGAAAAATACAAAAGTGATGACATACCAAAAAATAATTTTATTTATAATTTAAGTACATTTTACATTGAGCTCAATCATCTACAATCTAGATGATTGGCTTTAGGATACAATTTCCAACAACTCCCACTTATACTAAAGCCACTCAGAACAGTATCAAATATCCATCTTTCATTTATGATTATTGAACTCTTTGATTTCGAGAGCCTTAGTAAAGGGGTCGACCATAGTCTCCTTTCCATCGATCTTCTGAAGGTCGACGTCACCTTACTCCATGATCTCTCGTACAAGGTGGTAACGACGTAGAATATGTTTGGTGCACTAATGTGCCTTCGGCTCCTTCGCTTGAGTTATGGATCCAATGCTATCATAGTATAGTAGAACCGAACCATCCAAGAAGGATGCCACTTCAAGCTCATCGATGAACTTTCACAGTTATACAGCTTCCTTTGTAGCATCAGATGTCACAACATACTCTGCCTTGTACATAGAATCGGCTATATGCTACTTGGAACTCTTTCAACAGACCGCTCCACCATTTAGGGTAAACATAAAACTTGACACACTTTTACTATCATCATGATCTGATTGGAAATTAAAATCAGTATATCCCACAAGTTTCAAGTCAAAAACTTCGTAGATGAGCCGCTAGTCCTTAGTATTTCTTAAATACTTAAGGATAGTTTTTACAACCTTCTAGTGATTCTCACCTGGATTAGACTAGTATCTACTCACTACCCCTAGTGAGTATGCCACATCCGATCGCGTACATGTCATAGCGTACATAATAAAATCCACTGCCAAAGCATATAGAATTCCACTCATACGCTTTCTCTCTTGAGGGGTTGTCGGACAATCCTTCTTCGAAAGAATAATTCCATGGCCTATCGGAAGATAGAGATAGCCCTTCTTGGAATTCTCCATACTGAACCTTTTTAGTATGGTATCGATGTATATGGACTGGGATAATCCAAGCAACCTTTTAGATTTATCCCTATAGATCTTCATCACTAGGATGTAGGAAGCTTCTTCCAAGTCCTTCATGGAGAATAAGATGACTGCCAAATCTTTATTCCCTATAATGCAGAGATATCATTCTCGATTAAGAGAATGTCATCTACATACAGTATAAGAAATATAACAATAGAACCATTAGCCCATTTATACATACAGGGCTCTTCTCCATTCTTAATGAAGCCATACGTTCTGATTACTTTATCAAAATGCATGTTCCAACTCCATGATACCTGCTTCAATCTATAAATGGATCTTTGAAGCTTTCACACCTTAGACTCGTCTGTGGATGTGAAACCCTCAGACTATATCAGATACACCTCTTCATCCATCTCTCTATTTAGGAAAGCTATTTTTACATCCATTTGCTAGGTTTCATAGTCTAGGTATGCCACTATTGTAAGCATGATCCGAAAAGATTTGAGCATTGCCACCAAAAAAAATGTCTCATCATATTTAATACTATAACACTGATGATATCCCTTGACAATTAGACGGGCTTTATAGATTTTCATCTTTCCATCTGTGCTCCTTTTTTGTTTGAAAATTCACTTGCACCCAATGGATTTTATCCATTCAGGTGGATCAACCAGTATCCATACACTATTGACCTTCATGGACTCTATTTCAGACTTCATGGCTTCTAGCCATTTATCAGAGTCAGACCTCTACACGACATCCATGTAGGTGATCGGATCCTTATTGTTCTCATCGAGTTTGACAAGATCAGCATCCTAGACCAAGATATCATAGTATCTGTTCGATTGATGCGGTACTCTACCAAATTTTCTTGGTGCCACTTCAATGGGCTCTGGGTTTGATCTTATCAAATCTAGTTTTGCAGGTTCACTAAAATGTGTCGATTCTTCCATCCGTCAAACTTCATTAAGTTCAACATTAGAGGTAGCTGTTCTCTTTACTAAGGAACTCTTTTTTCAAAAAGACTGCTCTATTATTAACGAACACCATTTATTCTTTAGCAAGGTAGAATTAATAACCCCTAGTTTTCTTAGGATACCCTATGAATAGCATTTATCGAACCTAGGTCCAAGCTTTTCCAACTGTAAATGTTTAACATAAGCCGGACATCCCCAAACTCTAAAGTGAGAGAGTGTCAGCTTACGTCCAATCCATATCACATATGGAATCTTTGGAATAGACTTGCTCAAAATATTATTCAAAATAAAATAGGTAGTCTCTAGTGCATAACCCTAAAAAAAATCAGTAGACTTGTAAACCTAATCATAGACCGAACCATATCCAAAAGGATTTGATTCCTCCTTTCAGATACACCATTATGCTATGGTATTCTAGGAGGGATCCATTGTGAGAGAATTTCATTCTCTCCTAGATATGTCAAAACTCGTTGGAAAGGTATTCACCTTCTCAATCAGATCGAAGAGTTTTAATACTCTTTTTAAGTTATTTTTCTACCTCATTTTGATATCGTTTGAACATTTCAAATGAATCAGATTTATTTTTCATAAGATAGGCGTACCCTTATACCTAGATAGGTCATCAATAAATATAATGAAGTAGTAATACCCATCTCTAATACATATGTTCATAGGCCCACATACATCAGTATGATTAGACCCAAAAGCTCAGTGGCCCGTTCACCTTTTCTAGTAAAAGATGATTTGGTCATCTTTCCAAGAAGACAAGACTCACAGATAGTCAATGATTCACAATTATTGATGCCAAGGATATTTTTCTTGACTAACCTATTGACCCTATTCTTGTTTATATGACCGAGCCTATAGTGTCAAAGATAAGCATCGATGATATGATCTAGTTTAGGGCATTTATTAGACGTGTACATTATACTAATAAGCCGTGACAATACATATATGCAATTTCTTAATTATCCTTTTATTACTGTAACATCATTCATAATGATATTACAATAATTTTTTTTTATTGATAAACAATAACCATCCTAGGCTAAAAGCCCAATCATCATAAAAGATAGACAATAGTAACAGTCACTTAAAATGATACTATTATTTTTAAAAAATAGTTCAAGAGTTTCCAATACTAGGACTGAAACTTTACCTCTATCTCCAATATTAAGAAATCTATCATTATTTTTAAATTTTCTACCTATTTAAAGTCCATGCAACAAATTGCATATGCAAATTAGACTTTTAGTATCTAACATCTAGGTAGATATATCACATATGAAAAAATTACAAGACGTTATCATACTTGCTGATTTTTTCTGTTCAGCCTATTCAGGTCAAGAGGATAATTTCTCTTTGGGTCTGTCTTATTAGGGTCAATACTAGACTCCTTGTTCTTATGTCCTAAACACTTACCACTATCCAACAGTGAACAGAGTGGACTTACACTAGCCATTCTAATTATCTAAAAGGAAAACATAATATCTTATTAGTACTCAAATTAATTAATCCTAAAGACTTAGACTTTAGTCTAAAGGTTCTCTCACTATTTTTAACAAATTAGTAGTCTCTACCTTCAATTCGAGGAATTACACTAACTCCTTAGTGGGTACTGAAATCCACATAGACTACATATAAACACGAGGAAGGCTCTGGCTAACCTGTGTGCACTACAGGTAGGTTCACAACCAATTGGTTCCCCAAGCAATTTTCAGTAATTTGGTTTTTCTCCCAGAAACCAAATTAGTAGGCTAGAGCCTCCACTGAAAAGGTCTGATTAGGTCCATCCATTAACATGATTGAATTCGTGCATCAAACCAATGATGACCAGGCCTAAGGAAAGCTCTGGCTAACCTGATTACCATTAAGAGAGTGCGACCTAATTATCATATGATGGATAGCAATTCCAATATCTAGATGAACACCAGGTGTAAGGCACCTCCAATGTCCACCCAGAAGATTGGACTCATTACATTCACCTTAATGGGAGGCCGTGACTCGATTATCTCAATAACTTAGTCATTTTAAGAACCTAATAATTTAGAGAATTTAGGTTACTTATGATTTAATTATAGAAAGGATACGGACCAATTTCTTCCACTGACTTTACTAAGTCAAACCATCCCACTGACTTCAACAAGTCAATAGGTTAGGACTAGGATCAATTTAAGTCCATGGGCACCTAATATAGTCTTACTGATTGAAATCAATCAAACTAATTTCTAATGACATGGATTAGCTCGAATCACCAAGTGATCTAATCAAACTCTAGTCGACCATGTCGACTAGGTAAGTGAGATCAGTAGAAGAGATATGTTGTTAACTCATCAAAGATCGAATCAGTGCGAGTAGCTCCTAATTAAAAATCACTAGTCTTTATTGCTAAACTTACTTAGACACCAATCGGTTAATTAGGTTCAATCCGATCAACCAAGTAATTTTAGGCTTAACCATGTAACCATGAATTAAGTCTATTTTGGTCTTGTTAAAGACATGGACCCATCCAACTACAACTATTGAAGTTGAATCTAGAATGTTCTTGATCTAATCTAAGTCAACACTTGGTTAGATTTGATCAATTACTCTTATTAAGTCCAATCTTCAACTAACCTTAGGTCTAATCCAATTTATGGACCTAATTCATCTAACCCAATAACCCACAAGTTTATGATTAATGACTTAGAGTCTTAATTTATAATTTTAGACACTAAATCAGTATACTTAATTTTTAATTAAGTTTATGGGCTGAGGGTTAGGGTTCGGCATTTTGAAAATATTTTTTAACTTTTGAAAGGTTCTTTACAACTTAGCAATATTCACCAATTGAGTCGACTCACTTTAAAATTGAATAGCTCAATTCACAAACAATAGTAGTTATAGGGTTTAATCTGACAGATGTACACTATATAATACTAAATCATGAATCAAACTTTAGATCCTATCTAAACATGCATTCATGATCAAAAATTAGATTAAAGCTTAATTTAATAATATATCATAAAAAAATTAGATCTAATCTAAAAATTTTATAATCAACTATAAGATCAAGCACGTACAAGGACAACCTTTGCACTGTAGAGGGTAAACCCTACAACAAGATAACCTACAGTCCGTGCGATCTTGATTTTAATTTTTAGATCTAATTAATCAAAATATTATATTAATATTTAGATCAAATCTAAATTATCAATCTAAACATGCAAGCATATCATGTTTAGTAAATCTGGCTTTGATACCATTTGAAGGAAGCAGTGCAGGATTTATAGTACTACTTTCAAAAAAAATTTTAAAAATAACTAAAATATAATAAAAAATTAATTAATTTAATTAATTAATTACTGATCATATCAAAATATTAAGTTCTACACTAAGGATCTAATCATAATATACATGTATTCATATATATCTAAATAATAAAATTATGCAGCAAACTCTATACTACATCTATCTGTTCAGAATATAATACCTTTTCATGGATAGCTGATCACCGCAATCTGAATCCACTAAAAAATGCTCTAGTGTCGCACCACAGCTGCACATGTGTTCAACCTCTATGGTTGGTCCGCACGGAGCTCCTGATCCCGATCAGCCCCACTAGAGTGCCAGCTCCTCGATGGGGCCTTCGATGGTTGATCATGATCGATCCGATCGATCATCTATTTTTTTATTTTTTAGATGCTCCAAAAGATTAGAACTTATTATTTGGATGATGATGAGATGGTGTACAAAGTTTGGTGGTGGTTCGATGCTCACAGCACTCGATCTCTCCACCCGAACCCGTATTTCCAAATCTAGGATTTCACTCGGCCCAAAATTCCTGATGCACTGAAAACCCTCTCATGCTCTCTCTGTGTGGATTTTTTTCATGAAATAAGTTTTCATTGAAAGATGACTTTCAAATCTATAAACCCTATTTAGATCATATCTAAAAATTAAGTGTCCTTAGAGATGAAAATCAAAAGAGGATAGAGGCATGAGGGAAAAATATAGTGCTATAGGACCCTGCTCAACTTCACTCCAAGATTTTTTTTGCCCAAAACCAATGCCCAATCACTTTCAAATTTTTACAACAAAATGATATCCCCTTCTTTTTCATGCACAAAAATTCTCATAATTTATTACATAAAAAAAAAGTAGAAATGACATATGGAGTGGATAGGTTAAGATTGGTTGAACTAGTTTCAACCAACTTCTAGTATTTGAATTCAAATGTAAGCCTATCCAATTCCAACGCCCATACAAGTTATTTCACATGTAGAAGGACTTTCCTTCTGTGCGCATGCACCATTTTTCAGAAAAATTGGCGACCATAAAGAGAAAAGGGCATGGAGATAAGGATAAGAGGGAGAGGGAGGTTTCAACCAAACCAACCTCTTTGAATTCAAAATTCAAAAGAGTTTGAACTGGTCCAACACTTGGACTAGGTCAAAGAGAGAAAGAAAGGGGGCACAAATTCCTTTTTTTCATGAGAGAAACTTACATAAAAATAAAGGTAGGTATGGGCAAGGTACAAAAGTCAAACATGAGGTGGCGCATGGGGAGGTTTGAATTCAAATAGGGTTTGAATTAGTCCAAGTTGGTTTCAACCAAACTAAATTAATTCAAAACCAACTAGACCAGATTAAACCCAACCAAATTAATTCAAAACCAATTATACCAGATTAAATCCAACCAAATTAGATTTAACCTAACCTATTTAATTTCTAATCAAATTAGAAATTAATTTGATCCAGTCTCTGATCAAATCAGGATCAAATCTTCCACAACGATTAGGTCAACTCATGACCTAATCAGGTCAAACCCAATCGAATTCAATTCGATCAAACTTGATCAAATCCTCATCGCTCAATCAAATTAAGCTAATCAATAATCAAATTACTAATTAATCCTTCAATAAATATAGAGTCCCAATCGGATGGAAGTCTAGGCAACAGTGTTCCATCACTATGAAACTCTTGAAGAGTCCCAATCTGCCCAGACTCCCATCACTATGAAACTCTTGAAGAGTCCCAATCCAATAGGACTCTTGAATTCAGTGTCCCAAATGAATAGAACTTATAATCATAAAGTCCCAAACCAGTGAAACTCTTGATTAGAGAGTCCCAAATGAGTGAGACTCAGAGTTTCAGTCCATTAGGACTCTAGATCAGCCATCAGATCAGATAGTAACTCCTATTCTATGTAACCCCATAGGTTTGAATCCTAAGCAGGTAGCATAGAAATTGATTTTCTATACCAATCAATATGACCATCTAGCAATGGTATCCGACGTTTGGATAGATCAAATTTGTCGCAATGCAACATCGACGAACCTGTGGAATATGGTTACCATATAATTCATCCCCTTGACCTCAATACTCAAAAGAGGACCTAGGATTTAACTGTCAACACTGAAAAATCATCTACAGTGTATTTCAAATTACAATGTCTATCGAATGGACTACCTTGGTCGAGATTTTACTAAATTAAAATACATTGATGCACTTGCTCCAACACTTGGAGGGGTCAATCCTATCTTGACATACGCACCAACTTCACAAGTACTTGACTGCACCCAGTAGCCTTCTGTCACTAAATTAGAAATTTAGGTAGTTCGATACCTATGTACAGTGAGTTGCTTGTAAGCCACCATGGTGATCTCAGGTCTAAGGGACACTTATACCTATATCCATTATGAGCAATTCTTAACAGCAGAGAGCTACGTAGTTGGGTCAAGTTCAATGAAATATATCCCTATACTTCACCTGCATGCCATAATAATATTTCCTTACTTCTTGATTAAGAGGACAATCAATACTTATGGCACACAACAACCTACGCTCGGTATGTTGTCATCCTGAGTAACAACGTATCATTTGGTCACGAACTAATTTAAGGACTAAATGATAAATCCTCCTTTATCGAACCTAAATAGTTCTAAGGACTTCATCATAGAAGAGTTCATTATAGAAAAATGCAAAAGTGATGAAATGCCAAAAAATAATTTTATTTATAATTCAAGTATATTTTACATTAAGCTCAACCATCTACAACCTAGATGATTGGCTTTAGGATATAATTTCTAACAAAACTATCCTCTCTCGGACCAACATGGTCGCTGGTGATTAGCTAAGCAATAAGAAATAATCTCCTAGGATCAACATTGAAGCAAAATAATGGATTCAAGAGAAAAGAGAGAAAAAGAACACAAGAGTTTTCTAGGAGAAAAGAGCTTTATTCAAAGAATTCAACATCATATACAATCTTGACCTATTTCCAATATTTATACTTTACAAAAGGATCAAGCTCCAAGCTCATAGAAAAACTTTCCAAAATCCAAACATCCCACATACACAAAACAAACCCATAAAAACTGAGCTAGCTAACCTACGACTAGGTCGGCTCAGTCCCCAGTTGTGTACCATGCCAACAGTCCAAGAATACTGCTTTCTATCTAGATTTTTCTCTAAGACATAGCCAACCCAATCCTAGACTGAGCCAACCCAGTTTCCAACTTTGCCGGTTCAGTCTTAGGATGAGCTGGCCTAGTTTCTAAACTTTGCTATCTGAGCTGATTTCTCTTCCGACTTACTTCCATCTTTTCATGATCTATCTTCTCATATTTTCAAAACTTGGGAGTACCACTTTTGAGCTCACATTCTTCATCTTGGTGCTTTCAAGTCCTTGTGAACTCATCTCTTCTTAGCAAACCCATCCTTACCACATACATCTGAAAGCTATCTCTGGGGAGTACCTTTGTGAGTGCATCAGACTGATTCTCCTTGGTATGGACCTTCATCAGTTCTACTTCACCTTCCTCAACCAGCTCTCTGATCCTATGGTACCTCACATCTATATGCTTTATGCTTGCATGATAGACTAGATTTTATGCCAATTGCAGAGTACTCTGACTATCACTGAACAATGTAACCTAGCTCTGCTCCACCTCCAACTCAACAATCAACCTTCTAAGCCAAAGGGCTTTCTTTGCAGCCTCTGTTATTCCAATATACTCAGCCTCTATGATAGACAAGGCCGTAATTGGCTAAAAGATTGATCTCCAAGATATCGGTCCATCATACACGTAGAAGATGTATCTAGTAGTAGACCTCTTTATATCAAGATCTCCTACATAATTCACATCTACAAACCCCTCTAGAGGACTCGAACCTCCATCTTCAAATCTTCTTGGCTGTCCTCCAAATACCAAACTATAATCCCTTATTTCATGCAGATATCACAATATCCATTTCAATGCCTTCCAGTGTTCCTTCCCAGGGTTAGCCATGAATCTACTAACCATGCTCACTGCATGTACTATATCTGATCTATAGCAAACCATAGTGTACATCACACTACCTACAGCATTCGCATAAATGACTCTTTTCAAGTATTCTCTCTCCTCTTTTGATTGGAGGCTTTGTAATTTGGAGAGAGATATATGGCTTGGTATGGCATCTCTGCAAGTTTGTTTTAGATTTGGTGTATAGGACAGAAGCATGGATTTTAAAGTAAAAAACATGATATCATATAAACCAAACCCGAACCCTAGGACCACCTCATTAGTAATTAAATCATATAACATACATTTGTAAGATAAAAGAAAGTATTAGAACATACCTCTTATCGCTAAATCCTAAATTGACCCTGATCGTCGACAGCAGTCCGTCAGGGTTTCCTCCAGGTGTCCACGTGTTCACCCTCTAACGTTAATCCACATAGAGACTTGATCAAGACACCAGCACCTCTAATTTATATAATTAGAGTTCTAATAATAAGAACTTTAATTAAAAGGACAAGACCTTCTTTTTTCTTTATGTCACCTTCCTTGCCTCTCCTTATCTATCTTTCTTTTTCTTTTATCTTCTTAATTTTCCTTCCTAATCTCTTAGTCTTAAGATAACTTCTTATCCTTATAAGGACAAGGTCTAGACAAGAGAAAGGAAGAAAGAAAATTGGATAGAAAGAAACTCTCGTAAGAAAGAAAAATAATTTTCACATCCTCGAACTCTTGGTGTGCACCCCTATTTATAATGTACATAAGGGTGCCAACAAAAAATCCCACACCCTTTCCTCATCAATTTCTCATGCCCCATTAGCCAATCTCATCCCTCATCAATAAAAATGAGATATAGACTTAGTCCAAGAGGTGTCTTAAAGCAGAAGGACTCTTGGACTAATTCTACGTAAGTTTTTTACGAAGAGTCGCAATATTTCATCTTTGGCACTACCCTTTTCATCCATTAGATCATGAAAAAAGGCCATCCAATGGCTCTAAAAAGGGATGCCCATTCAACAAGAATAGGCATGGAGATAATCTTTTGAATAGTCAAAGTCCCAAGAGACTTTGACTTGGTCCAAGAGGTGTCCAAGGAAGAGAGTAAGCGGCAAGGAGTCCAAGGTGGCAAGGAGTCTTGGGCGGCAAGGGGTCTTGGGCGACAAAAACTCCTGGGCGATAAAAATTAAAAAGAAAAAAAAAGTATTTTTATCCTATAGAAGGACTCTTCTTGCACCCCATATCTAATGTCCATGCCAATATAAAAAATTTACGGTGACATAACAAAATGGAAAAAGTCAAAGATGGTAGGTGCCAACAAAATCCCATGCGCCAAAGAGTTCTTTACGCATGAAAGACTTCCCAGGCACAAGAGAGAGACTCTCTAGGCACATGGGATGCAGGTATGTGATGCACCCAATCTAAAGCCCAATCAATCTAGGTTAATCCAACTTCAAGACCAAATCCTAATTTGGCTCAAATCGGATCTTTAATTAGCCCAAATCAAAAGCCGATTCGAATCCAATTCGAATCCAAGGTGCTAGGATTTGCTACATGTGCTAGCATGTTCATCTTGCAAACATGGTCTAATCTAATTAGAATCCTTAATCAACTTCTCTTTGTGTGTGACCCATTGGGTTCCACATCTAACCAATGCAGTGAGGTCTGGGTGTGATTTGACCTAATTCAGGTTAGAACTCAACCAAACCGAATTTAGGTCAAAACTAGCCAACCCAATTTGACTTAATTTAGAATACTTTCTAATTTAATGATCAAATTAAAATTTTAATTTGAATCAAACTCACAAGACATGATTGACATCTAGCAATATATTATGACTTCCCAGAAGATGTGAAATTTTTAGACATATCACTGATTAATAGTACTTACTGCATCCAGTAATGCCTTCGATCACTGAATTAGATATTCAGGATAGTTGCGCTGATGTATCTAAGTACCAGTGTGAGATTGCTTGTAAGCCACCTATTGGATCTCAGTTTAAGACACTTATACCCCCATATCCATGCGAGCAATCTTGACTGTTAGAGAGCTATGCATGTGGGTCGATGTTCAGTCAAAAATGTATTCCCTACACTCACCTGCATGCCATAACAGTATCTCCATACTTCTGGTTGAAGAAGACAATCAAGACTTATGGCACCACACGATGATCGTCTACTCGGATGACGGTTTGTCGTCCTGGGTAAGCGTATCTGTTTGGATCGCAAACTAATTTGAGAGGACTAATTACAAATCCTCCTTTGGCTCGATCTAAAATAGTCTTAAGGACGATCATCACAGACAGAGTTCATTATGTAAGAAAAATACAAGGGGATGACATACCAAAAAATAATTTTATTTATAATATTAAGTAATTTTACATTGAGCTCGATCATCTACAATCTAGTCAGATTGGGCTTTAGGGATACAATTTTCAACAACTCCCACTTATACTAGAAGCCACTCAGAACGTATCACTCCTCTCTCCAGTTTATCCGCTTATGAACTCTTTGATTATCCGACGGCGTATAAAGGGCGGTCGACCATAGTCTCCTTTCATCGATCTTTCTGAAGGGTCGACGTCATACCTTACTCATGATCTCTCGTACAACCGGTGGTAACGAGTTAGAATATTGTTTGGTTGCACTAATGTGTCCTCGGCTCCTGTCGCTTGAGTTATGGATCCATGCTATCATAGTATAGTAGAACCGAACCATTCCAAGAAGGTCCACTTCAAAGGCTCATCGATGAACTTTCACATTATACATGCTTTCCTGTGTAAGCATGCAGATGTTCACGAACCATACTCTGCTTGTACATAGATAGATGGTATCATGCTACTTCGGTAACTCTTTCTAACAAGACCCGCTCCACATTAGGGTTAAACTATAACTTGAACCTTTTAGTATTCATTCTAGGGGTTGATCAGATTGGAAATTTAAAATCAGTACTATCCACAAGTTCAAGTCAAAACTTCGTAGAATTGAAGCCGCTAGTCCTTAGTATTTTTTTAAATACTTAAGTGGATAGGTTTTTTACAAACTTCTAGTGATTGTCCTCACCTGGATTAGACTAGTATCTACACTACCCTAGTGAGTATGCAGCATCCGACGCTACTTGTCACTAGGCGTACATAATAAAAATTCCACGCAAAGCAATAGAATCCATCTACGCTTTCTCTCTTTTGAGGGGCGTTGTCGACAATCCTTCTTCGAAGAAAAATTCCATGGCCTATCGGAAGATTTAGAGATAGCTTCTTGAATTCTCCATACTGAAACCTTTTTAGTTGGTATCGATGATATGGACTGGGATAATCAAGCAACCTTTTCGATTTAGCCCTAAGATCTTCATCACTAGGATGTTAGGAAGCTTCTTCCAAGTCCTTCATTGGAGAATAAGTATGGACTGCAATCTTTATTCCCTATATGAGAACTATCCGATTCTCGATTAAGAATGTAATCTAACATACAGTATCAAGAAAATATAACAATAGAAACCATTAGCCCATTTATAATAACAGGGCTCGTCTCTTCTTAATGAAGCATACGTTTCTGTTACTTTTCCAAAATGCATGTTCCAACTCCATGATACTGCTTTCAATCTATAAATGGATTCTTGAAGGCTTTCACACCTTAGACTCGTCTGTGGATGGTGAAAAGCCCTCAGACTTATATCAGAACACCTCTTCATGCCATCTCCTCTATTAGCGAAAGCTATTATTTACATTCCATTTGCTAGGTTTCATAGTCTAGGATATGCACTATTGTAAGATGATCGAAAAGATTTGAGCATTGCCACCAAAAGAAAAAATGTTCATCATATTTTAATACTATAACACTTGATGATATCCCTTTGGAAATTAGACGCGGCTTTTATAGATTTTCATCCTCCCATCTGTGCTCCTTTTTTGTATTGAAAATTCACTTGCACCCAATGGATTTTATCCATTCAGGTGGACTCAACCAGTTATCCATACACTTATTGACCTTCATGGACTCTATTTCAGACTTCAATGGCTTCTAGCCAGTTATCAGAGTCAGACCTCTACACGACATCCATTGTAGGTGATTCGGAGCGCCTTATTTTCTATCGAGTGTGACAAATCAGCATCCTAGGACCAAGATATCATAGTATCTGTCAGATGATGCGGACTCTAGCAATTTTCTGGTGCACTTCATGGGCTTCTGGTTTGATCTTATCAAATTTCTAGTTTTGCAGCGTTCACTAAAGGTGTCGATGCTTTCCATCCGTCAACTTCATTAGTCAACAATTAGAGGTAGCTGTCTCTTTACTAAGAACTCTTATTTTCAAAAAAGACCTGCTTCTTTATTACAACGAACACCATTGTTATGCCTTTTAGCAAGGTTAGAATTAATAACCCTAGTTTTTCTTAGGATACCCTTGAATAAGCATTTTATTCGAACCTTAGGTCCAAGCCTTTTCAAACTGTAATGTTAACAATTAGAGCGGACATCGCCCAAACTCTAAAGTGAGAGAAAAGTGTCAAAAGGCCCGGGTGGCTCTTTATCGTCCAATCCATATCACATTATGGCATTGTTGAATAGACTTGCTCAAACATATTATTCAAATATAAATAGGTGTCTCGTAGTGCATACACCCTAAAAAAACATCAGGTAGCTTGTAAACCTAAATCACTAGACCCCGAACCATATCCAAAGGATTTGATTCCCTTTCAGTACACCATTATGCTATGGTATTCTAGGAGGGATCCATGTGAGAGAATTCATTCTATCCATAGATATGTTCAATAACTTCCAGTTGGAAAGGTATTCACTTCCATCAGATCTGAGAGTTTTAATACTTCTTTTAGTTATTTTTCTACCTTCATTTGAATCGTATTGAACATTCAAATGAATAGATTTGATTTTTCAATAAGATAGGCGTACCCTCTATACCTAGATAGGTCATCAATAAATATAATGAAGTAGTAATTACCCATCTTCTAATAACAATGTTCTAGGCCACATACATCAGTGATGATTAGACCCAAAAAGCTCAGTGGCCCGTCACCTTTCTAGTAATAAGATGATTTGGTCCTCTTTCCAAGAGACCAAGACTCACAGATAGTCTAATGATTTCACAATTTATTTGATGCCAAGGATATTTTCTTGACTAACCTATTGCACTACTTCTTGTTTATATGACCCGAGGCCTATAGTGTCAAAATAAGCATCGATTTGTATGATCTAGTTTAGGGCATTTATAGACTTACATCTTATCTAAATAACGTGACATACCATATATGCAACTTTCTTAATTATCCTTATTACTGTAACATTTCAATAAATGATATTACAATAATTTTTTTTTATTGATAACACATAACCATTCCTAGGCTAAAAGCCCATATCAGTCATAAAAGATAGACAATCGTAACAGCTCACTTAAATGAATACCTATTATTTTTAAAAATAGTTCAAGAGTTTCCAATAGATAACTAGGACTGAAACATTTAATCTATCTCGCTATATAGAGGAATCTATCATTAATTTTGTTAAATTTCTACTATTTAAAGTCATGCAACAATTGCATATGGCAATTAGAACTTTTAGTATTTAACTCTACGGTAGATATATCACATATGAAAAAATTTACAACAGACGTTATTTCTATACTTGTGATTTTTTTTCTGTCAGGCCTATTCAGGTCAGAGGATAATTTCTCTTTGGGGTCTGTCTTGTTAGGGTCAATTACTTAAGACTCCTTGTTCTTATGTCCTAAACACTTACCACTATCAAACAGGTGACACGAGTGGACTGACAGAGCCATTCTAATTATCTAAAGGAAGAAATAATCTCTTATTAGTACTCCAAATTAATTAATCCTAAAGACTTAGACTTTGTCTGAAGGTATCTCGTCACTATTTTAACAAATTAGTAGTCTGCTACCTTCAATTCTGTAGGAATTTACACTAACGGTCCTTAGTGGGTACTGAAAGATCCACATAGACTACATTATATAACAGAGGAAAGGCTCTGGCTAACCTGTGTGCACTAGCAGGTAGGTTCACAACCAATTGGTTTTCCCCAAGCAATTTTCAGTAATTGGTTTGTCTCCAGAAAACCAAATTAGGTGGCTAGAGCCTCACTGAAAGGTCTATTAGGTCCATCCATAACTTGATGAATCGTGTTATGCACAAAACATGATGTACAGGCCTAAGGAAAAGGCTCTGGCAAACCTGATACCATTAAGAGAGTGCGAACCTTAAAAATTATCATATGATGGTACGCAATTCCAATATCTAGATGAACACCAGGTGTAGGCACTCCAATGTCCACCCAGAAGATTGGGACTCATTACATTTCACCTTAATGGGAGGCCGTGACTCGATATATCTCAATACTTAGTCATTTTAAGACCTAATAATTTAGAGAATTTAGTTACTTATGATTTAATTATAAGAAAGGGATACGACCAATTTCTAATTCCACTGGACTTTTAACTAAGCTCAAACCATCCCACTGAGCTCTCAAACAAGCAATAAGGTTAGGAATAGGATCAGATTAAGTCGCCATGGGCACCTAATATAGTCTTACTGATTGAAATCAATCAAACTAATTCTAATGACATGGATTAGCTCGAATCACAAGGTGATCTAATCAAACTCTAGTTCTCGACATGTCGACTAGGTAAGTGAGATCAGTAGAGAGATATGTTGTTACTCATCAAAGAATCGAATCAGGCGAGTAGCTCGTAATTAAAAAATCACTAGTCTTTTATTTGCTTAAACTTACTTAGAAACAATCGGTTAATTAGGTTCAATCCGGATCAACCAAGTATGTTATTTTAGTGCTTAACGACATGTAACCCATTGAATTAAGGTCTATTTGGTCTGTTAAGACATGGACCCATCCAAACTACAACTATTGACGTTGAAGTCTAGAATGTTCTTGATCTTAACTAAGTCAACACTTGTTAGATTTGTCAATTTACTCTTTATTAAGTCCAATCTTAACTAACCTATAGGCGTCTAATCCAATTTATGGACGCTTTTCATCTAACCCAATAAACCAAAGTTTATGATTAATGACTTAGTCTTAACTTATAATTTTTAGACACTAATCAGATATAACGTTAATTTTTAATTAAGTTTATGGGCTGAGGGTTAGGGTTCGGCATTTGAACAATACTTTTTTAACTTTTGAAGAGGTTTCTTTACATAACTTAGCAATCACAAATTGAGTCGACTCACTTTTAAAATGGAATAGCTCAATTTCACAAACCAATAGTAGTTAATAGGTGTTAATCTGACAGATGTTACACTATATAATACTAAATCATGAATTCAAATTTAGATCTATCTAAACATGCATTCATGATCAAAATTAGAATTAAAGCTTATTTAAATTAATCATAAAAAATTAGATCTATTTAAAATTTATAATCAAACTATTAAGATCAAGCACGTACAAGGACAACCTTTGCACGTAGAGGGTTAAACCCTTACAACAAGATAACCTACAGTCCGTGGAATGACGATCTTTGATTTTACATTTAGATCTTAATTAATCAAATTTAATTAATATTTAATCAGATCTAAATTATCAAATCTAATGGGCAAGAATATCATTGTTTAGTAAAATCTGGCTTTGATACGTCATTTGGAAGAAGCAGTGCAGATTTATAGTACTACTTTCAAAAAAAATTTAAAAATAACTAAAATATAATAAAAAATTAATTATAATTTAATTATATTTTATTACTGATCTATCAAAAAATTATTAAGTTCTTACACTAAGGATCTAATCATAATCTATACATGTATTCATATATATCTAAATAATAAAATTATGCAGCAAACATCTATTACTACATCTATCTGCTTCAGAACTATCAATAACCCTTATTCATCCGGACTTAGCTGACTACACGACCAATCTGAATCCACTAAAAATGCTTCTAGTGTCGCACCACAGACTTGGCACAGTGTTCCCTTCATATGTTGGTCCGCACGGAGCTCCTGAATCCCGATCAGCCCCACAGAGTGCAGCTCCTTCGAGGGGCCTTCGATGTGGTTGATCCATGATCGATTCGATCGATCATCTATTTTTTTATTTTTTAGAGATGCTCCAAAAGATTAGACTTAGTTATCTTGGCATGATGATGAGATGGTCGTACAAAAGTTGGTGGTGGTTCGTGCGTCACAGGCACTCGATCTCTCCACCCTACCCGTATTTTCCAATTCTAGGATTTCACGGCGGCCAAATTCGCTGATGCACTGAAAACCCTCTCATGCTTCCTCTCTGTGTGGATTTTTTATGGATAAGTTTTCATGAAAGATGGACTTTCAAATCTATAAACCCTATTTAGATCATAGTGCTAAAAAATTAAGTTGTTCCTTAGAGATGAAAATCAAAAGAGGTAGAGGATGAGGGAAAATATAGTGCTATTTAGGACCCTGCTTCAACTTCACTCCAAGGATTTTTTTGCCCAAAACCAATGCCCCATCACTTTCAAAATTTTACAACAAAATGATATCCCTTCTTTTTTCATGCACAAAGATTCTCATAATTTATTACATAAAAAAAAGTAGAAATGACACTTATGGAGTGGATAGGTTATATTGATTGAACTAGTTTCAAACAACTTCTGAGTATTTGAATTTCCATGTAAGCTATCAAATTCCAACGCCCATACAAGTTATTCACTTGATAGAAGGACTTCTTCTTGCGCATGCACCTATTTTCAGAAAATGTGCGACCATAAAGAGAAAAGGCGCATAGGAGATAAGGATAAGAGAGCGGAAGGGAGGTTTCAACCAAACCACACTCTTTGATTCAAAAATTCAAAAATGATTTGACTGGGTCCAACACTTGACTAGGTCAAGAAAAGAGAAAGGGGGCACAAATTCTCTTTTTCAATGAGAGAAACTTTACATAAAAATAAAGGGTAAGGTAGACAATGTACAAAAGTCCAAAATGAGGTGGCGCATGGGAGGTTTTTGAAATTCAAAATAGGGTTTGAATTAGTCCAAGTTGGTTTCAACCAACTAAATTAATTCAAAACCAACTAGGACCAGATTAAACCCAACCAAATAATTCAAAACCAATTTATACCAGATTACAATCCAACCAAATTAGATTTAACCTAACATTTTTAATTTCTAATCAAAATTAGAAATTAATTTTGATCCAGTCCTCTGATCAAATCAGGATCAAAATCTTTCCACAAACGATTAGGTCACTCAATGACTCTAATCAGGTCAACCAATCGAATTCAATTCGACTCAACTTGATCAAACCTCATCGCTCAATCAAATTCACTAAATCATATATATTCAAATTACTAAATTAATCTTCAAATAATATAGAGATTCCCAATCGGATGGAAGTCAGGCAACAGTGTTCCTCACTATGAAAACTCTTGGAATGAGTCCCAATCTGCCCAGAACTCCCATCACTATGAAACTCTTGAAGATCCCAATCCAATAGTCCTTGAATTCAGTGTCCCCAAGAATGATAGAACTTTATAATCATAAAGTCCCAAACCAAGTGAACCTTGATCAGAGAGTCCCAAATAGTGAGACTCAAGATTTCAGTCCATAGGACTCTATCAGCCATCAGATCAATAGTAACTCCTATTCTTATGTAACCCCATAGGTTTGAATCCTAAGCAGGTAGCATAGAAATTGATTTTCTAAATACCAATCAATATGACCATCAGCAATGTGTATCCGAACTGATAGATCAAATTTGTCCAATGCACATCGACCGAAACTGTGAAATGTTGATCCATAAATTTCATACCACCTTGACCTCAAAACCAAAAAGGACCTAGGATCTATAACTGTAACACTTGAAAAATATCATAATACGAGTGTATTTAAATTACAATGTCCTATCGAAGGACTACTTGGTCGAGATTTTAACTAAATTAAAATACATTGATTGCACTTGCTCCAACACCTTGGTAGGGGTCAAATCCTATCATTTGACATACGCACCAACTTCACAGAGTTACTTGACTCACCCAGAACCTCTCTGTCACTAATATTAGAAATTTTAGGTAGTTCAGATACCTATGTACGTGATTGCTTGTAAGCCACCAGAGTGATCTCAGCGTTAAGGACACTTATACCTAATCCATTATGAGCAATTCTTAACAGCCAAGAGAGCTACGTAGTTGGGTCAAGTTTCAATGAAAGTATCCCTATACTTTCACCTGCATACGCATCTAATATTCCTTACTTCTTGGATCGAGGACATATAATACTTTGGCAACACAACCTAACGCTCCGGTATTTATGTCATCCGTGGATAACAGACGTATCATTTGGTCACGAACTAATTTAAGGACTAAATGATAAATCCTCCTTTATCGAACCAAATAGTCTAAGGGAACTTCATCTCATAAAGAGTCATTATAGAAAAATGCTAAAAAGTGTGATAATTCCAAAAATGTAATTTTATTTATAATTCAAGTCATATTTTTACATTAAGCTCAACCATCTACAACATAATGATGGCTTTAGGATATTAATTCAACAAACTATCCTCTCTCGGACCAACCATGGTCGGCTGGATTAGCTAAGCAATAAGAAATAATCTCTAGATCAACATTGAAGCAAAATAATTGGAGTTCAGAGAAAAGAGAGAAAAAACACAAGAGTTTTCTAGGGAAAAGAGCTTATTCAAAGGATTCAAACATTCATTACAATCTTGACTAATTTCATGATTATACTTTACAAAAGGATCAAGCTCCAGCTCAATAGAAAAACTTCAAAATCCAAACATCCCACATACACAAACAAACCCGATAAAACTGAGCTAGCTAACCTACGACGTAGGTCGGCTCATCCCCAGCTTGAGACCATGCCAACATCCAAGAATACTGCTTTCTTATCTAGATTTTTACCTCAAGACATGCCAACCCAATCCAGCTATAGACATGAGCCGTCACAGGCACCGTTTCTCAAACTATGCCCGAGTGAGTTCATACTAAACCAAATATCAGCTATGCGACCGCATAGTATTTCTAAATACTTTTGCTAATCTGAGCTGATTTCATCTTCACCGAGAACAGCCGACTTAACTGTCCCATCTTATCTCGTAACCTACGCTACACTCTTCAACATATTTTCAAAACTTGGGAACAGTAACCACTTTTTGAGGCTAAACTGGATTCCTCCTTAGAGGGTGCCTAAGACCAGTCAAAGTTGGTTCTTAGAAGAACTCTAATTGGAATCCAAAAAGGAGATGGAGTCCTTGTCCAACAAGGACTCCTAGGCGCCTCCAGCTTGGGTACACGCCTAGGGTGGCGTGCGCCCTCCTCCTTGCCAGGTTCTAGTAGGGGGACAGGCCCCCACCAGCTCTCCAATAGGTGCATGACATGTGGTCAAAAGTCAAAGTGTCAATGGTCAACATTTGACCAGTCAAAGGTAGACTTTTGACCAAAGTCAAAGAACAAGAAATGGCAGGTGACCAAAAATGGCAGGTAATGTCTTACAAAATAAGACAACCTTTTCTGACTTGGACAACCTCCAGTCAGACCATATGAAGGCCTCTAATTGAGCACAAACTTCTTTGGCACAGACAAGATAACTTATTTATGATAGCAAAAGAAGAACGTTAGGTTCAATCGAGTGCTAGCACGATTTCCTTGAACCTAATTGAATCTCATTCAGATCAATTGAACTGGATCAGTTCAATTGATGATCACCAGATTCAAACCCTTATTTGTGTGACCCAGTTAGGTTCAGTTCTGTATGGTAATGGGATATGTCATGATCTCTATCATCGACATCATCGAAACTCCTTTCGATGGATCAGAACTCTTCTGATTCGAACAGCTAGAATGATTGATCATCTAAATCATTCTAATTGCTCCCAAAATCCACCAGTGACACCTAGCAGTATATGGTGGCAATCCCATCAGAGCTGAATGTGAACCTCTTGGTGCAGCTACCTATGTGATTCAGTTCTTCTATCTTGAGTCCCGATCAGATTAGGGTTTAGGTGAACTCGTCAAACCCTAGTTTCTGTCATATGATGTAATCATTCGATTCGAGTCCAATGTGAAAATCTAAATAGAAACTCTTTCTATTATTTCACTCTGCCATGGCCATGGGCTTCTGAACTTGATTCTCATGATTATCATAGGGCTGCTCCTCTACCACCGAGGTAGATAGATTCCATCTTGATGCCATCCAGTTCCTACAATGAACATGCTATAGCCAACATACACCTCAAGGGTTCCATATGGCTAGGAGATCGAGTAATGGTGTAGTCAAACTATAACACCCTCAAGGTGAACTGCTGATGCACCTCAGGTCAAAGAACCAGACACACTACTGCAGCATCGAGTCAGTCATTGACGAGAAGGTAGACTCCCTAATGACTACTCGAGGTGGTCACGCTCAGTGCCCTCGTTCTCTAACGAGTACCTGTACTCTCGCTTTGGTGTCTCCACACCGTAGACTCAAGACTCATCTACTAAAGAGAAGCGATTGTACACCAATCTTCCGGATCAATCACCATCCTCGTGATGATCCTATGGTCCGAAGCAATTTATGAGTTAATAATGATTATTCATGTCTTAAATTTTTAACTCCTGAAAATATGAATTATCATTGCCATTAACTCAAAGAATGTATCACAGACACTAAATACACACATGTGATAGAAAATAACCCATTTATTGATTTTAGTCAAAATTACAATTTTGCCCCTAGAAGTGTATTACAAGTGTCAGCCAATTCTGGCTTCTAGGGCACATATATCTAACAGTCATAGAACCACATACATCCATATGTACAAGTCCTAATAACTCATTTGTCCTTTCTCTATGTCCATTAAATGGAATCTTGGTCATTTTACTCATGAGGCATGATTCACAAGTTTCCAATGATTCATAATCAAAAGGATCAAAGAACTTTTCTTTGTATAACTTGTTAATCCTAGCCTCACTAATATGACCTAATCGACAATGCCAAAGTAATGTATTATTTATGTCATCTCTCTTACATTTTTCATTTTCATCAATATCAAATATATTATCATCCAAACGTAGAGTCAACAAACCATTACTAAATATGCCAAAACAAATATTTTCATTAGAATATTTGATCGAGCAACCTTCGCTCGTTACATTAAGACTATAACATTATTTTAATAACAAGGGTATAGATATAATATTTCTAATGATCTTAGGCATATAATAACAATTTGTAAGCTCTAAGATCTTCCCATAAGGTAACTTCAATATTTTTGTCCCTACAGCTTCTGCCTGGATAGATTCTCCTCCAGCGCCATAAAGCTTGAAGTCACCTTTCTTCAAACTCTTAATTTTCTGTAGCCCCTGTAAAGATTTGTAGATATGAAAACCATAGCCGGTATCTAATATCCAAGAATTTAAAATGGAAGAATTTAATGATAATATAGTATGTATCTCATACATACCTTTTGGTGCATTATTTGCCCCATACTTCACGGTTGCAAGGTAAGCCTTGCAATTCCTCTTCCAATAGTCTGCTTTGCCACAATGAAAATAGGTCATTTGTCCGGAGACCTTCTTCCCCTTTTTCTTCTTATTTGTACCATTTTTAGGATTCAACCTTCTCTTTGAACCCTTTTTGCCTGCCATCTTCTTAGAGATCTCTTCCACAAGAAGAAGAGGAGCCTTATCTTTCTTGATATGGCTTTCTACTGTCTTGAGCATATTTAACAGCTCAGGCAATAAAGAATTTAGTTTGTTCATATGATAGTTCATGATAAACTGAGAAAATGATTCTGGAAGTAATTGCAGGATCAAATTTGACTTAACTCTCCATCCATTACAAAACCTAATTGACTTAATTGAGTGATTAGGTCAATTACCATCAAAACATGATTTTGTATAGATGTTCCTTCTATCATTCTTGCACAAAATAATTGCTTAGATATCTTATATCTAGCAGTCCTACTATGCTCTCCATAAAGCTCTTTTAGATTGAGCAATATGGATCGAGTGCCCATGCTATCATGCTGCCTTTATAATTCATTATTCATAGAGGCAAGTATGATGCATTTGATAGTAAGGAAATCATTTTGCCACATCTTGTATGTGGACTTATCTTCATCTGTGGCATCATTTTCTAACGGCTTAGGATCAGGGGCATTAAGAATATAAGAGAGTTTTTCTTGACTGAGTACTATTTTTAGATTTCTCAACTAATCAACATAATTTTGACCAGTCAATTTATTTGAATCCAAAATTGAACGTAATTAAAGTGAAGAAACCATTTAATCTACATAATAAAGAACAATATATAAGCAAACAATTCATGATGATAAACATAATTAAATTAGAACTTTAATTTAATTATGTCTCTCACTAAAAATCATAACCCTCTTATTGATTTTCTTAGTGAGAATAAGATCCTAATTTCTTATAAAAAATCTTATGGTTGCACAACAAACCTATTATAAGTTCAAAGGTAGGAAAATCTTTTCAATTGCATTTTATGCAACTCTCAAAAACTTTTGCCTCTAAAATATTAATAGCTTTGTGTTAGCACAACAAACTTTAATGTTTTAGTTTAAGTAGAACCCTTCATTTCTATACAGTCAAAATTGAAATATAACTACTTTTGTGGTTACACAACAAAGTAGTATATTCAAAATGCTTTAAGCATCTCAATGCACTAGATTAATATTACATCTTTCCCCATGATAGATCTTGTGGTTACACAATAGAACTAACATGATTCTGGATATAATAAGAAACTAGTATGAAGAAAGGCATTAATGTAGTGAACATAATATTAAGCATTTCAATCTGGAATTAAATTAATCAAATTGGTCAGGTAAATGGGAGAGAAATGGGAGTCCCCCCATTGCTTTCCTTAGACACCAATAAATTGGCCAGGTCAGACAACGGAACCAATTAGAAAACTATGTTCTCTTTACAAATCAAGAACCATTTTTTCTTGACACCGATTGATCAATTAGACATTCTGACTGATTCAGCTAAAGATTAATTACACTACAAGTTAATATAATTTTTTTTATAGAGGGATTTAAATGGTCCCAATGCACATATTGATTTAAAACAAACTAAATGCATAATAGCATTAATTATGATAAAATTTATATATGTCAATTAACATATACAATTATTCTAGGATAACCATCATTATATAGTGAATACTTTCAACTATATCAGGGCATCCTTTATAGAATAATATATACAATATAGTCTCATTATAATATAAAAAGAATATGATCTCATCATATAAATTAAAATATGCTAAAAATATTATATCATATTTTTCATTTATGCCATTATACTATAAGCAAAGCATTATATGATTTATCCTAATAAGGCTTGCTCTGATACCACTTTTAGGTTTAGTGTACAGGGCAGAAGCATGGCTTTCAAAGTAAAAACATGAAATCATATAAACCAAATCCGAACCCTAGGACCACCTCATTAGCAATTAAATCATATAACATGCATTTGTAACATAAAAAAAGTATTAGAACATACCTCTTATCGCTAAATCCTAAATTGACCCTAATCGCCGGTAGCAGTCCGTCAGGGTTTCCACCAGGTGTCCACGTGTTCATCCTTCAACGTTAATCCACATAGAGACTTGATCAAGATACAAGCACCTCTGATTTATATAATTAGAGTTCTAATGATAAGAACTTTAATTAAAAGGATAAGACCTTCTTTTTCCTTTATGTCACCTTCCTTGCCTCTCCTTATCTGTCTTTCTTTTTCTTTTGTCTTCTTAATTTTTCTTCCTAATCTCTTAGTCTTAAGATGACTTCTTATCCTTATAAGGACAAGATCTAGATAAGAGAAAGGAAGAAAGATAATTAGATAAAAAGAAACTCTTGTAAGAAAGAAAAATAATTTTCACATCCCTAGACTCTTGGTGTGCACCCCTATTTATAATGTACGTAAGGGTGCCAACAAAAAATCTCATGCCCTTTCCTCATCAATTTCTCATGCCCCATCAGCCAATCTCATGCTTCATCAATAAAAATGAGATATAGACTTAGTCCAAAAGGTGCCTTAAAGCAGAAGGACTCTTGGACTAATTCTACGTAAGTTTTTTATGAAGAGTCGCAATATTTCATCTTTGGCGCCACCCTTTTCATCCATTAGATCATGAAAAAAGGCCATCCAATGGCTCTAAAAAGGGATGCCCATTCAGCAAGAAGGCGTGAAGATAATCTTTGAATAGTCAAAGTCCCAAGAGACTTTGACTTGGTCCAAGAGACGTCAAGGAGGAGCAGGCGGCATGGAGTCTTGGGCGGCAAGGGGTCTTGAGTGCAAAAACTCCTGGGTGAAAATTAAAAAGAAAAAAGAAGTATTTCATCTGTAGAAGGACTCTTCTGCACCCCATATCTGATGTCCATGCCAATATAAAAATTTACGTGATATAACAAAATAGAAAAAGTCAAAGATGGTAGGCGCCAACAAAATCCATGCACCAAAGAGTTGTTTGCGCATGAAAGACTTCCCACGCTCAAGAGAGAGACTCCCTGGCACATGTAATGCAGGTATATGATGTCCAATCTAAAGCCCAATCAATCTAGGATAATCCAACTCAAGACCAAATCCTATTTGGCTCAAATCGGATCTAAATTAGCCCAAATCGAAAGCTGATTCGAATCCAATTCGAAACCAGGTGCTAGGATTTGCTACATGTGCTAGCATGTTCATCTTGCAAACATGGTCTAATATAATTAGACCCTTAATCAACTCTCTTTGTGTGTGATCCATTGGGTTCCACATCTAACTAGCAGTGAGTTTGGATGTGATTTGATCTAATCTGGTGAGAACTCAATAAAATCAATTTAGGTCAAAACTAGCCAACCCAATTTGACTTAATTTAGAATACATTCTAATTTAATGATCAAATTAAAATTTTAATTTGATCAAACTCATAAGATATGATTGATGTTTAGCAACGTATCATGACTTCCCGAAAGATGTGAAATTTTGATAGAAATATCAAAAATATCCTTCAGTGAAAATTATCATGCAACTAGATCCTTCGATCTTCCTACATCTTGAATATGACTCTGGGTATGAAAATATATCAACCCCAATATCATATTCATTTCTCTTTCAATCTCATGATAATGATTCATTTAATGAAATATTAGAAATCATTTCTAATTTTTTCATCATGCTTTGATCAAAGTCTTCCTGAATCATCATTTGTTTGAAGCAAGTACGATGCTATTTCCTCTTACCAGGAGAGATCGATTTCATATTAACCTACTCACAACCTTCATATATATAATCTACCATATTCAGATCATCCCGTACATAACTGAGTCATGAATGAATATGAACCAAAATATGAATTTATATATATAAGATTCTATGGTAGTTTCAAGTCAAAGGATTACATACACAAATTTTACTATGAGAACCATCTATTGACATGTAGATAAGACTCCATTAGATATTCTCAATTTGGATTAATTCAATGAACTCATTCTCTAATGAGCACCCATATTTTTGTATTAATGTCATATACAAGTTATTGTGAGATCAATCACCCTCTCAATGGAGCATACAAAGAATGTGCTAGTCTTACCGAAAAACATTGATCCCTAACTCAATGTCCCATCGACTAGAAATATTTAAATTAGGATTTTAAGATTTTAGGTCTCACTAGTATGATCTCATCATAATCTTAAAATCATAGTCCTAATTTATAGGGTTCATCATAATCTTAAATAAATAATAAGACACTATATATGATGAAATAAATGCCTTTATTTATTAAAAAAAATGTCATTACATGAGTCTGGAAGATAAAGAACATCCCAAAAATAAATTAGCTTGAGGGCATATTCCTTTCAGTTTGGTCTTCTCCATCCCAAACCTCTCCAGATCTTTCTGGACATATCTTCCTTATGACAAATAGAGCACTCCTTTGCACCTATCTCTGCAAATCTCCATTCCAAGGATTTTCTCAGCTGGATCTAGATCCTTCATCTCAAACTCAGATGATAATGTTCTTTTCAGCCTTTTCACAGCTTCCATGCTTCTACTAGCTATAAGCATATCATTTACATATAGTAGTAGGTACAGAACATCTTCTTCATCTACATCCTTGATGTAGATATAGCAATCATGTTCACATCTATTGAAACTCAAGCTCAAAACAAAACTATCAAATTTTTGATACCACTGATGAGGGGACTGTTTCAAGCCATATAAAGACTTTCTAAGTAAACACACCTTTTCTTCCTATCTAGTCTTCATGAAACCATCTAGCTGCTTCATGTAGATCTTTTTCTTCAATGTGCCATGAAGGAAGGCCGTCTTTACATCCATCTGTTCCAACTCCATGTTGTACTATGCCACCAGTGACAGCAAAATCCGAATAGATGTATGACACACTACAGGAGAGAAAATTTCTATATAGTCAATTTCTTTTCTTTGTGAGTATTCCTTTGCCACCAATCTTGCTTTGAGTCTGACTCCACCTTGTTCTAAAGGTGCCTCTTTCTTTGTGAACACCCACTTTGAGCCAATAGGTCAAGCACCTTCTGGAAGATCCACCAACTACCATGTCTGATTCTTTTCAAGTGATTCCATCTTCTTCATCATGGCCTGCATCCATGAATCATGATTCTCACTCACCATAGCCTTTGCATAATTTTCTAGATCTCCATTAGCAATGATAAGTGCATAGGAGATAACCTCATCAATATCATATCTAACTAGTCTCCTGATAGTATGCTGGGATTTATGCAAAGCCACTCCCACTGGCACATCTCTGTCTGATGTCTGTGGTTGATCCTGCACATCCATCTGAGCTACTAGCACTTCATACCGGTCTTCTATCTGAGTATCTTTTCTTCTACCCAGCTCCACCTTAATAGGAACAATCCTATACGTAGATTCGGACTACATGTCATCTGTATCAAACTGGCCACTGCTGTTTATCTTTGTCTCCTCAGTTTCATCTATCCCAGACCTCCTTAAGATGCTCTTCTCATCAAAGATAACATCCCTGCTGATTGACTTCTGTGCCTGAGAGACTCACAGCAGGTATCCCTTGACTCCTTATGGATATTCTATGAATGTCATTTTTTGAGATTTCAGATCCAATTTGCTCCTCTCGGTTGCCTCCACATGTGCATGGTCGGGAAACCAAAGACCTTCAGGTAGCCAAGCTCCACCTTCTTCCCACTCCAAACCTCCTCTAGAATGCATCCGTTCAACTTACGATGTGGGAACCTATTCACAAGAAAATAAGAAAAAGTTAAGGCATCACCCCAAAAAAATTTTGAAAGTGATGTCTGCAACCTCAAACTCCATGCCTTCTTGGTCAATGTCCAGTTCATTCTCTCTGCGACACCATTCTGCTAGGAAGTCATCTTCACCACGTAATAGCGCTTGATGCCATTTCTCTCACAGTACCTCCTGAACTACAGGCTAGTATACTTTTCTCCATTGTCCGACCTCAGACACTTCACCCGCATCCCTGACTTCTTCTCTACTTCAACTTTCTAGGCTCTGAACTGGGCAAATACCTCTAATTTTTATCTAATTAGATAAACCTACACCTTCCTTGAGAAATCATCTATGAAAGTGATAAAATATTTTGCCCCACCTCAAGCTGATATAGGAGCTAGTCCTTACACATCCGAGTGCACTAAATCCAGCACTCCTTCACTATGCTTGGTACTTCTAGTAAACTTTATCCTATGTTATTTGCCAAAGATACACGGCTCACACAAATTTGTACCCTCCTTCTTCAAGACTGGGATCATTCCTCTTCTGCTAAGTTCAGTGAGCCCACGGTCACTCATATGACCCATCCGATAGTACCAAGTTGATATAAAATCTGCTCCTTCTATGCCACTGCTAGCATCTCTCTACTATCATTCACCACTGAGCCTTCCATTCTATAAAGATTGTTGCTTAATCTTCTATCTCTCATCACCATCAAAGCTTTCTTAAAAGTTTTTAGACATCCACTCCCAGTCTGGCTTCTAAAAGCATAACCCTGCTCCTCCAAGTAGCCCAAAAAAATCAAATTCTATTTCAACTTTAGTACATGCCTGATATTGGATAATGTACGAATAATCCCATCATACATCCTCACCCTGATAGAGCTAACTCCAGCTACTTTGCACGAGTGATCATCTCCAAGGTTGACACTTTCACTATCGATCTTCTGATAGGTAGCAAACCACTTTCGATGAGAAGTATAGTGATGCGAGCATGCTGAATCCAATATCTACATAGTATCATGCTTTGTGGATCCATTTGATACAACTAATATGTCTTCTTCACTACTCATAGAAACTGTATCATCTTTCTTACTGGTCTTTCCTATTTCTAATCTCAAAGAGAGACAATTTCTCCTCAGGTGTTCAGGCTGATGATATTTACAACATTTCAATGTCTTTCTCTAATCCGGAGACTTCGACCTACCCTTGGATTTTCCTCTTGTCTTCTCCTTTGATCTTTTCTGTCTTTCATTCACAACCAAGATCTTAGACTCAGGATCTTCCTTGCAGATCTTCTTCCTATGCTCATTTGATCTGAGCATACCAACAATCTCTTCATAGTTTAGGGTCTCCTTCCCATAAACTAAAGTAGTTATGAGACCATCATACAAACCTGGGAGAGAACATAATAGCAATAACGCCTGATCCTCCTCGTTGATCTTTATATCCAAACTCATCACCTCAGAACACTCCTGATTGAACCTTTGGATATGTGCAACAAGATCTCCATCTTTGGGCATCCTCAGACTATACAGCTATTTCTTCAACCACAGTTTGTTCGTCATATTTTTCTCCATATATGTATTCTCCAGTCTCATCCAAAGCCCCTTTGCTGTAGTCTTTGTGCAAACCTCAGGCAAAATCTGATCGACCAAGCATATTTGGATTATGCTGGAAGCAATTTTCTCCAACTCTTTCTAATCCTCAGCACTGATCTTTTTCGGTCTTTCTCTTATCAAGATCTTATAGATCCTCTACTGAACCAACAAGTTCTTTACCCTTTCTTGCCATAGGATAAAGTTCCTCTTGCCATCGAACTTCTCAAAATCCATCTTGAATCCACTCAATCCCATGACTTCAAACAAGTCAAGAACAGATCCCTAACATCCTTTTTCGATCACAAACCAGCAACACTATCCTTCAAAGAAGATCTAAACATCCTAAATCCTCTTTTCAACCATCTATATCACCGTCCCTCCATGTAACCAATCTCCACCTTAATCTAGAGACAAACAATGAAGAAACAAGGAGATTTTGGATAAAATCTAGTGCAATAGATCTTGGATATTGTAATTCTAGGTGTCTTTCTTTCTTCCATGCAACACCACTTTGATACCAATTATTAGGATAAACTATCTTCTCTTGGACCGACGTGGTCGTTGGTGATTAGCCAAGCAATAAGGAACAATCTCCTAGGATCAATGCGGAAGCAAATTAATGGATTCAAGAGAAAAGAGGGAAAGAGAATACAAGAGTTTTCCTAGAGAAAAGAGGTTTATTCACTAAATTCAGCATCATATACAATCTTGATCTATTTTCAATATTTATACTTTATAAAAGGATCAAGTCCCAAGCTCATAGAAAAACTCTCCAAAATTCAAACATCCCACATACACAAAATAAATCCACAAAAATTGAGCCAACCTAATTTCAGACTGGGTCGGCTAACCTGCGACTAGGTCGGCTCAGTCTGAGACTGAGCCGACCCAGTTGTGTACCATGCCAATAGTCCAAAAATATTGCTTTCTATCTGGATTTTTCTCTAAGATATAGCCGACCCAGTTTTGGATCGAGGGCTCAATCTCAGGGTGAGCTGGCCTAGTTTCTAAACTTTGCTACCCAGGCTAATTTCTCTTCCGACTTGCTCTCATCTTTCCATGACCTATCTTCTCATATTTTCAAGACTTGGGAGTGACACTTTTGAGCTCACACCCTCCTCCTGTCTTAACTAATTGAAAGTTTTCATCTGTATCAGGATGAGATTCTCCTTCTATTCCTGATATGGTTGGTCTTTACCTTTGTTAGGGCAAGGTCTTCCTCCTATCCCTAACAAGGTCATTGAGGTACAAAAGGGCCATTGTAAGGGCCTCTCCCCTACTCCTATCTTAAATAACTGAAGATCTTTATCCATATCAGGATGAGATTCTTCTCTTATTCTTGACATGGTTGGTCTTTACCTTTGTTAGGGCGAGGTCTTCCTCCTGTCCCTAACATGATCATTAAGACATAAAAAGGCCATTATAAGGGCCTCTTTCCTTCTTCTATCTTAAATAATTGAAGATCTTCATCCGTGTTAGAATGAGGTTCTCCTCCTGTTCCTAACATGATTAGTTTTATTTACTAACTAAGCTTAGGAGGCAATCTCCTATCATCACATCCTTATACTAAAGGTGAAGATATTAAAATAAGATAATTTTATTAAAATAAAGTTATTAATGGTACATCCGTAAGTTTTTTGAATTTCATACTTATGAAAGTTCAGCTCCTCCAAGTTCTTTCAAGTGATAAGTTCCAGACCGAATGACCTCCTTGATCTCGTAAGGGCCTTCCCAATTTAGGACAAGCTTTTCTTGATTCTGAAGTTATGAGACAGCCACTTGTCAAAATATCAAGTCCTCCACTTTGAATGCTTTGCTCCTGACTTTGGAATTATAGTAGCGAGCTACCTTTTGCTTGTAGGCTGCCATCCAAACTTAGGCTTCTTCTCATTTTTCTTCCAACAAGTCGAGATTAGCTTTAAGATCCTATGAGTTTCTCTATTCATTGAATAACACAACCCATGCTAACAGAAGTTTAAGCTCTATCAGGATAATTGCTTCTATTCCAAAAACTAGAGCAAATAGTGTCTCTCCAATCAACAATCTTTAGGTAGTTTGGTAAGTCCAAAGTATATGATAAAGTTCATCTACTCAAGTTTCTTCGCTCTTTCAAGCCTTGTCTTTATTCCTTGCAACAAAGTCTTATCGGTCATTTCGGCCTCTCCATTTACCTATAGATGAGCCACTGATGTAAAATTATGGAAGATATTTAGGTCTTTGCAGAACTCGACAAATCTCATTCCCGCAAACTGGTGTCCATTATCTATTATAAGAGTCCAAGGTAGGCTGAATCTACAGACTATTAACTTTTAGATGAAGTTCTGTACTTTAACTTTAGTGATTTTGGTCAAAGATTTGGCTTTGACCTATTTGGTAAAATAATCAATTGCCACTAAGAGAAACTTTCACTATCTAAATGCCATAGGAAAGGGTCCGAGTATGTCCAACCCCCACTATGCGAATGGCCATGGGGCACTCAGGAGTGTAAGTTCATAGGCTGGTTGTTTTTGGATACTTGCATTTCTTTGACATCAGTCACATTTTCTGACATACTCCATAAAGTCTTGATGCATGGTTAGCCAATAGTAGTCCTACTAAAGTAGCTTGTGAGACAAAGATCTGGCCCCCAAATGACTTTCACATATTTCTTCATGCACTTTTCATAGAGCATAGTCGGCTTCGAAAGGTCGAAGGCATTTCAGTAATAGTAAAGAGTACGACCTTTGATACAATTATTCTCATACAGAACATATCGGACGGCTTCATTTCTCAATTTTTGAGCTTTCTTTGAATCCCAAGGAAGATGGTCTTTGAGATAAGCGACAAGTGGGTCAATCCAGCTGGGCTCATGGTCAATTTACATTTCAGTCTGGGGTTCCTTCAAACTTGAACATTTCAAAACTTCAAAAAAAACTTCTCTTGGTAGTTCGTTTGGGACTAGTATGGCTAACTTGGAGAGAAGGTTGGCCCTAGTATTTTTTACTCTTGGGATCTATTGAATGCTGAAACTATTGAAGGCCGATATCATACTTCTCATCTTTTCTAGATACTTCATCATACTTTCCTCCCGAGCTTCATAATTGCCACTGACTTGTCCCACCAATTGGGAGTCACTATAAGCTTGGAGTCGATCTACTTCCAGCTCTTCGGCTATCTTCAACCTCGAAATTAGGGCCTCATACTCTGTCCCATCATTTGTCGCTGGGAACTCAAAACATAATGTGTATTTGGTGATGACTCCTTTTGGATTAACTAAGATCAATCCCACGCCTGCACCAAAAGCATTAGATGATCCATCCACATACAGGACCCAAAAGCCTTCAGGGAGGTCTTCTCTTTCTTTAGGAGAGTTTGGCTGCAACCATGGAATACTAGCCTCATTTTGCTCAAGTTTGGCTTCATCTGGAATGGTGCATTTCACTATAAAATCTATCAATATTTGGACTTTGATTGATGAGCGAGGTTGAAAATTAATGTCAAACTCTGTGAGCTTGATTGTCCATTTTGCTATTCTTCTAAAGGCATCTGTTTGATCAAGAACTGCCTTGATTGGTTGATCAGTGAGGAAATTTATAGTGTACCCCTAGAAATAAGGTCGGAGCCTTCGGGCTACAATCAATAGAGCATAAGTTAGTTTTTCTAACTTGGAATATCCGATTTTAGCATCCCTCAAAATTCGGCTCATATAATAGACCGGCCTTTGCACTTTTGCCTCTTCCTTGACTAAGACTACCGTAAGTGCTGCTGGGGAGATTGCTAGGTATAGAAATAACTCCTCTCCTAGTTTGGGCTTGGCCAATAGGGGAGGTGAGCCAAGGTAGTTTTTCAACTCCTTAAATGCTTGCTAGCATTCAGGGGTCCAAAAAAAAGTTCTTCGGCTACTTGAGAACTTGAAAGAAAGGTATGCATCGCTCGGCTGATCTTGAAATAAAGCGGTTCAAGGCTACTATCTTTTTCGTTAGGCACTAAACTTCTTTTATTTACTTTGAGACAGTCATCTCTTAAATGGTTCGGATCTTCTCTAAATTTGCTTCGATCCATGCTTTGATACCATGAACCCTAGGAACTTTTTTGAGGTCACTTCGAAGGCATATTTGGTTGGGTTCAACTTCGTCTAGTACTTTCAGAGGGCATTGAAGGTTTTTTTAAGGTCGGTAATATGATTTATTGAAGAACAGCTCTTGACAAGCATATCATCTATATAGACCTCTATGTTGTTGTCGAGCTGCTCCTTGAAAATTTTATTCACCAAGCACTGGTAGGTCTCACCTACATTTTTTAGTCCAAAGGGTATAATCCTATAATAATAGAAACCACGGTCAATGATAAAAGTAATTTTCTCCTCATCTTCTGGTGCCATCCAAATGTGGTTGTAGTTGAAGAAGGCATCCATGAAAGTGAAGAGCTTATGGCCTAAAGTCACATCCACCAGTTGATCAATTCTGGACAGGGGTAGCTATCTTTTGGGCAGGCTTTATTCAACTTTTTGAGGTCTATGCATATTCTTCATTTGCCATTTGTCTTTTTGATGAGGACTACATTGGAGACCTAATTCGGATAAGAGACTTCTTGAATGAATCCAGTCTTAAGGAGCTTGTCAACTTCTTCTACAACTATCTTCTATCTTTTCGAGGCATAGCTACGCATTTTTTTCTTTACTGGCTGATCATTGGGATCGACGGTCAGATGATGTTTCATGACTTCAGCATCAATTTTGGGGATGTCTGCTGGGACTCAAGTAAAAACATCCATATTTCTTTATAAGAAGGTGATGAGCTACTCTCTGACTTCTTCTTTTAAATTGGAGCCGATCTAGATAGTATGATCTTCCTTTCTATCATTCAATGGGATTGAGATGAGGTCTTCCATAGGTTTGCCCCATTCTTCAATAAGATCATCGCGGGCATCAAGTCTGTCCACTGGGCAAGGATCTGACTGACCTTCCCCCTGCAAAGCAATTGTATAATAGTGTCTGGCTAGGGCCTGATCTCCTCTTATTTTTTTAATCCCATAGTTTGTTGAAAACTTGATTTTCATGTAATAAGTTGATACAACCGTCCGAAGTGCATTTAGACTAGGTCGGCTAAGAATAGCATTGTAAGTGAAAGGAGTTCTTACCACCAAAAAATCAACTTGTGCCTTGAACTGCCTTAGGTATTGTTGGTGCAGAATCTGGTTGACGTCGGATCGAGCTAGAGTTGAGGAAGAGATCACCGCTAGTGACCTGCAAAATAAAGTCCCATCCGGAGTCGATGGTGGTAGCTCTAGTAGGACCATCCGACAATCAAGTCAGCTCTTCTGGCCAATAAAAATGGAGTGCTTAAGAAAGAGTTCAGTAGAGTTTCGGAAAGAAGAAGAGAGCTTCAAGAAAACGTATCTAAAGGGTTTCTTTTTATAGACGGAGCCTGTAGCAGATTGATAGTGATAGCCATAATCATCCGATAGTGGGCTACTCGAGGCCGCGTGGGGTTTGTTATGGAGAGAGAGGTATCACCAGACTCATAGTGACAGCTATAACCATCTGATAGTGGGCCGCTTGGGGCCGCATGGGATTTGCTACAGAGAGAGAGGTATCGCCTATAGTGGATAAATAGTGACAGCCATAATCATCTGGTAGTGGGCCGCTCAGGACTGCATGGGGCTTGCTATGGAGAGAGAGGTGTCGCCTATCATGATGTATCTGTTCATCGAGATTTAATAGCCAAAGTTTGGAGGAAGTAGGCATTGGTTGGTGAAGAACTTTGACATATATCAATTTTAGAGGAGTTCGGACTTCTAAAGAAAATATGGCTATAGGAGATCATCCAAAAGAAATGCTAGCTAAAATTTGGAAGTAATTCACTGGAGGAATCCGACTAAAGAAGAAGTCCGAAGGAAGTTCGACTCTTGGAGGAATCTGACTGAAGGAGAAGTCCGAAAGAAGTTCGACTCTTGGAGGTATCCGACTAAAGGAGAAGTTTAGAAGGAGTTTGGCTCCTGGAGGAATCTGACTGAAAGAGAAGTTTGAAAGAAGTTCGACTTCTAGAGATATCCGACTGAAGAAAAAGTTCAAAAGAAGTTTGGCTCCTAGAGGAATCCAATTGAAGAAGAAGTCCGGAAGGAGTTTGGCTCCTGGAGATATCCGACTGAAGGAGAAGTTCAAAAGAAGTTTGGCTCCTGGAGAAATCTGACTGAAGGAGAAGTCCGATGAAGAAATCCGACTGAAGGAGAAGTTTGGAAGAAGTTTAGCTTCTGAAGAAATTGGACTGAATGAGAAGTTCGGATGAAGTTCGACCGTTGGAGGAGTTCAGTCACTGAAGGAGTTCGACTGTGGTTCGACCGTTGGAGGAGTTTGGCTGGAGTTCGGCTGCTGGAGGAGTTCAACTGGGGTTCGACCATTGGAGAAAAAATTTTTGATTGAAGCTCTTCCATAATTATCAGTTGCATTAGGCTAAGCATCAAACTGGACTTCGTCGGAAGCAAGGTTTATCCCCAACAATAGTCCTCCAACTTTTGAGTTTGAAATTCAAAGGAAGAGAGGACAAAAAAAATGACTACCAAAATCCTTTTTCGGACTCTGCATCCATTCAGGTTGAAGCTCAAGGAAGATCTTACCTTCTGTCCAGGTTGAAGAAGATTTTATCTTCTATTGAGGTCGAAGCTCCTGGAAGCTTGGGGGAGATATTATCTCCAGCCAAGGTTGAAGGAGATCTTATCTCCTATTGAGGTTGACATTGAAGCTCGGGGGAGATCTTATCTCCAGTCGAGGTTGAAGAAAATCTTATCTCCTATTGACATTGATGTTGAAGCTCGGGGGAGATCTTTTCTCCAGTCAAGGTTAAAGGAGATCTTATCTTCTATTGAGATTGATGTTGAAGCTTGGGGAAGATCTTATCTCCAGCCTAAAGGAAAAATCCTATTTTTTGAATCAGATTCATTCAGATCTAATTAGATCAAGAGGGATATTTTAAAAAAATTTTCTTAGATCCAAATCAGATCTAAGACTCTTCAGATCTAATTTTATTGATCTGATAAAATAAAATAAATTTAATTTAATTTAATTATATCTTGTTATGGGTAATCCTATTATCCTATGATGATCTTGATGTTTGTTTGAGGTTCTGGATGTAGCTACGCAAGCGCCTAGCCTCTACCGGTATCCACTCAAGCAGGAACTAAAGATTTTCTCCTTCTCAATCTATACTCTAAAGATCAGATCTGGATCTGATCTTGAAGATCTTCAAAATACCTTTTGAAGATTGGGTGTTGTCTCTTGTAGCAGTGTTGCCTTCTTGCTTTCTTGTCTCCTTTCTCTTGCTTGGATCGCACCAAACTGAAGCCCAAAACTTTTGAACATGGAGAGGAGATAGAGAATCTAAAGGAGGTGTGGAGAAGGAGAGAGAGGAGCTATGTGGCATGGGCAAAGGGTAGAAGCTCTAAATCTTAGGTGTAGATAGGGTTTATATAGACCCTGCTGTGCCATGCAGTGCCACATCATGCCGATCAATCATGACTCTTTGTGCAATTAGATCTAAATTTGATTAATGAAATGACATCATCTGATCTAATCAGATTAGAGTCCCTCACAAACCTCCTTAGGTGGCACCAAGATTGGTCAAAGAAGAGTCTTTGGCACCACCCAAGTAGAGAGTATGAAGCAACTGGAGTCCCACCCATATGGGACTCCAATCTTTATCCTCTTTGAGGTGTGTGCCCCTTCTCTTTCCTCCTTTTAGTAGGGGGATAAAGCCCCATCTACTCTCTTATGGGTGCATGACACATGGGCAGATGTCTAAGTGTCAAAGGTCAATATTTGATCAAAATCAAAGAACAAGATTTAGCAGGTGATGGAAATGGTAGGTGTTGTATCAAATTTATCTTATAAATTAAGATAATCCTTTTCTGACCTAGATAAGCTCTAGTCAAACCAAGTAAAGGTTCTTGAGTGAGTCCAAACATATTTGGCTCAATCGAGATAACTTTTAATGATTGTTGAAGGAGAATATCAGGCTCAATCGTGTGCTAGCATGATTTTTTTGAACCTAATTGAATCTTATTCAAATCAATTGAACTGAATTAGTCTAATTAATGATATCTAAATCCAAACCCTTATTTGTATGATCCAGTTAGGTTCAGTTCCGTATGGTAATGGGATATGTCATGATCTCTATCATTGCCATCATCGAAACATCTTCCGATGGATCAGAACTTTTCTGATTCAGACAACTAGTATGATCGATTATCCAAATCATTTCAATTACTCCCAAAATCCACTAGTGACACCTAGCAGCATATGGTGGCAACCCATCAGAACTGAAAATGAATCTCTCGGTGTAGTTACCTGTGTGATTAAGTTCCTATATCTTGAGCCCCGATCGGATTAGGGTTAAGGTGATCTCGTCAATCCTTAATTTCTATCATATGAATTAATCATTCGATTCAAGTCCGATGTGAAAACTCTAATAGAAACTCTTTCTATCATTTCACTCTGCCATAGCCATGGGCTTATGGACCTGATTCTCATAATCATCATAGGGCTGCTCTTCATCTACCGAGGTAGATAGATCCCCTATTGGTGCAATCCAATTCTTATAATGAACATGCTATAGCCAACATATACCTCAGGATTCTGAATGGATAGAAAAATGAGTTATGGTGTAACCAAACTATAACACCCTCAAAGTGAACTACCGATGCATCTCAAGTCAAAGAATCAGACACACCACTGCAGCTTCGAGCCAGTCATTGATGAGAAGGTAGACTTTCTCATGACTGCTCGAGGTGGTCATGCTCAGTGCCCTTGTTCTCTAATGAGTACCTATGCTTTCACTTCGGTATCTCTACACCATAGACTCAAGACTCATCTATCCTAAAAAAGTGATCGTACATCAATCTTCTGGATCAATCATCATCCTCATGATGATCCTACGGTCGGGAGCATTTTATGAGTTAATAATGAAAATTCATATCTTAAATTTTCAACTCTTGAAAATATGAACTATCATTACCATTAACTCAAGGAATGTTTCACAGACACTTTCAAATATACACTGTGATAGAAAATAATCCATTTTACTATTTACAGTCAAAATTATAATTTTGCCCTTAGATGTGTATTACAAGTGTTAGCCAATTCTGGCTTCTAGGGCACACATATTTAACACAGCAAAGGTTGAAGGAGATCTTATCTCCTATTGAGGTTGACGTTGAAGCTCAGAGGAGATCTTATCTCTAGCCAAGATTGAAGGAGATCTTATCTCCTGTTGAGGTTGATGTTGAAGCTCGGAAGAGATCTTATCTCCAGTCGAGGTTAAAGAAAATCTTATCTCCTGTTGATGTTGAAGCTTGGGGGAGATCTTTATCTCTAGTTGAGGTTGAAGAAGATCTTATCTTATCTCCTATTGAGGTTGACATTGAAACTCGGGGAAGATCTTATCTTCAATCGAGGTTGAAGAAGATCTTATCTTTGTTGAGATTGACGTTGAAGCTCGGGAGAGATCTTATCTCCAGCCAAGGTTGAAGGAGATCTTATCTCCTGTTGACGTTGATGTTGAAGCTCAGAAGAGATCTTATCTCCAGCCAAGGTTGAAGGAGATCTTATCTCCTGTTGAAGTTGATGTTGAAGCTCGGGAGAGATCTTATCTTCAGTCGAGGTTGAAGGAGATCTTATCTCCTATTGACATTAACGTTGAAGCTTGGAGGAGATCTTATCTTCAGTCAAGATTGAAAGAGATATTATCTCCTATTGAGGTTGACGTTAAAGCTCGGTAGAGATCTTATCTACAGTCGAGGTTGAAGGAGATCTTATCTTCTATTGAGATTGAAGCTCGGGGGAGATCTTATCTCCAACCGAGGTTAAAAAAAATTTTATCTCCTATTGAGGTTGATGTTGAAGCTTGGGGGAGATCTTATCTCCAGCCAAGATTGAAGAAGATCTTATCTCCTATTCTGGGTTCTCATGCTTGTTGTGGATACCGAGCTCGTTATGGATATCGGGCTCGTTGCGAACGTTGGACTTGTTGTGGACGTCGGACTTGTTGTGGACGTCGAACTAGGACCTCTCTTGCAAACCAAGATAAGGTTCTACCTTTCGTATTTGACATAGTCAGGTTGTCGTGGAAAAATACATGTAAGGATTCTCCACCAAGCTTCTTCCTTCTCTACATCTTTGGTCTACGAGGATCTGACTTTTGCTCATGTTAGGACGAGGTTCTCCGCCTATTCCTAACAGGCTGTAGGGACACATTAAGGTCATTGTTGGGGTCTCTCCTCTCACCTCATCTAAAATGAACGAGGTCTTTGACTTTTCTCACGTTAGGATCAGATTCTCTTCCTATTCCTAATGGGCGGTAGGGACACATAAGGGCCATTGTGAGGGCCTCTCCCCTTATCTCGTCTAAAATAAATGAGGCCTTCGATTTTGCTCATGTTAGGATGAGGTTCTCATCCTATTTCTAACGGACTGTAGGGGCATATAAGGGCCATTGTCAAGACCTCTCCCCTCGTCTCGTCTAAAATGAACGAGATCTTCAACTTTGCTCATGTTAGGATGAGGTTCTCCTCCTATTCCTAACGGGTTGTAGGGGCATATAAGGGCTGTTGTCAGAGGCCTCTTCCCTCATCTCATCTAAAATGAATAAGATCTTCGACTTTGCTCATGTTAGGATGAGGTTCTCTTCCTATTCCTAATGGACTGTAAGGATACATAAGGGCTGTTGTCAGGGCCTCTCTCCTCATCTCGTCTAAAATGAACAAGGCCTTCAACTTACTCATGTTAGGATGAGGTTTTCCTCCTATTCCTAACATGGCTACTATTGATTACTTCTTCCCTGTCATCACATAATTTTTGCATCAAGAAACCATAATATTAAAATGGAGGAGTTTTATTGGAGGAAAATTATTGGTAGCACATTCTCAGATTTTCTAAATTTCAAGATTGTGGGAGCGTTGTTCCTCCGAACTTATTCAGGCGATAAGCTCCATGCTGGATGACCTTCTCTATTTCATATGGTCTTCCTAATTTGGGGTAAGCTTTTCCTGGCTCTGAGGCTAAGATATGGCAGCTCATCGAAGCACTAAGTCCCCTAGAGGTAGTATTGATGATGTCGAGAGGTAGCCGATCTTCTTGTTGTTCCTTCCTCCTTGGTGGTTCTGGCTGTGGTAGTGCCCTCGGCCGATCTTCTCTTATTTCAGGCCGACTTCTATGGAGCATTGAGGGGGCCGTAGTTGTAAAACCTTCTAGGAAGAGAACTTCATCGTGCCCTTCTATCGGAGCTTCTTTGACAATGAGCTCGAGGAGGAGTTCGAACTCATTTGCACTTGTAGGAAGTCCGTAAGCATAGCCGAACTTTATTCGGCCCTCCGTCAGCTATGGGTTTATTAGACTTTCCTGCCCACCGCTCTCCTATGGCTTCCTCGTTCTTTAACTTGAAGGCTTCTTCCGCTCGAATATATCCTTCAGCCCAAGCTAGCAAATCGACAAAGTCTTTGGGATACTTCTTCTCTAGGAAGAATAGCAAATCATTCTTCTGAAGGCCATCCTTGAGCGTGGTCATTGTAACAGATTGGTCTAGTTTCTAGACCTCCAATGCAGCAGCATTAAATCAGGTGACATAAGCCTGGATAGATTCTCCCTCCTTCTACTTGATATTCATCAGAGAATCTGAACCTCGATGGGGACATCGGCTGCTAACGAAGTGAGCCTCAAACTAATGGCTCATCTGATCAAAGAAGAAGATCGTACCTGATTTTAACATCGAGTACCAGTTTCTTGTTGCTTTCTTTAAGGTAGACGAAAAAGCTTGGCATAAGATGGCGTTTGGTGCACCATGGAGCAGCATCATGGTCTGGAAGGCCTCTAAATGATTGACCGGATCAAAGGTTCTGTCATAGCTTTCAAATTAGCGAATCTTGAAGTTCGACAGAATTGGCTCTTGCATAACCCTTTGAGAAAAAGAAGGGTCGGTGCAAATATCATTACCATGTGAGGAGGGAGTATGGCAGAGTTTTTTGATTGGTCGACTCATTTTTAGGAGCCTTTAATCCAGGAGATCTTCACGATCATTGATCTTCAATATTTTCTGGTGGAATGGATGCAAGGCTCCCCCCTGGGTCGAGTCATGGTCCGAGCAAGGGTTCTTCACCCTCTGCTTCCCCTTTTTGGAGGTCATCGATCGGCTAGCCCAAGTCAGCCATCCCAAGATTGGATCATAAGACTCTGGATAAGCCTACTCTGATCGAATCGATGCTAGGGCCTGCTGATGTATGGCCTGCACCACCTCTGTGAGATCACGAACCTGCTAAACCAGCAGATTGAACTGCTCCACATCCATCATGGCTGCAGATGGAGCTTGAGTTGTCAAAGCTGAAGCAGGAGCGGATAGGTCTAGACGAGATTTGGTTGCAGAGGCCATTGATCACTGGGTCGAAGCTTTCTTGAGAAGCATTTTCTTTTTCAGAAAGAACTTTAGAGAGGAAGAAGAGAGATCGCTGCTGAGTACTCCTTTAAGAATAAGAGAATCTTGGAAATAGAGAGGCCCTCGTTCTAGCACCAATCCTATTGGTGCAGAATCTGATTGATGCTGAATCGAGCTGGAGTTAAGGAAGAGATCACTATCGATGACCTACAAAATAAAGTCCCATTCGGAGTCGGTGGTGGTGGCTCCGGTAGGATCCTCCGACGATCAAGTCAGCTCTTCTGGCCAACACAAATGGAGTGTTCAGGAAAAAGTTCAGCAGAATTTCGAGAAGGAGAAAAGAGCTTCGAGAAAATGTATCTGAAGGATCTTTTTTTATAGATGGAGCCTATAGCAAACTGATAGTGACAGTCATAACCATCCAGTAGTGGGCTGTTCGAGGCCATGTGGAGTTTGTTATGGAGAGAGAGGTGTTGCTAGACTGATAGTGACAGTCATAACCATCCGATGGTGGACCGCTCGGGGCCGCATGGGGTTTTCTATGGAGAGAGAGGTATCGCCTATAGCAGATAGATAGTGACAGCCATAACTATCTGGTAGTGGGCCGCTCGAGGCCGCGTGGGGCTTGCTATAGAGAGAGAGGTGTCGCCTATCGTGATGTGCCCATTCATTGAGATTTAATAGCTGAAGTTCGGAGGAAGCAGGCATTGGTTGGTGAAGAACTTTGACATATATCAATTCCAGAGGAGTTCAGACTCCTAAAAGAAATACGGCTATAGAGGATTATCCGGGAGGAATGCTAGCTGAAATCTAGAAGTAATCTGCTGGAGGAATCCGACTAAAGGAGAAGTTTGAAAGGAGTTCGATTTCTAAAGGTATCCGACTGAAGAAGAAGTCCAGAAGGAGTTCGGCTCTAGGAGGAAATCGACTGAAGGAGAAGTCTGGAAGGAGTTCAGCTCCTTGAGGTATCCGACTGAAGAAAAAGTCTGGAAGAATTTTGACTTCTGGAGAAATTTGACTGAAGGAGAAGTCCAATGGAGGAATTCGATTGAAGGAGAAGTCTAGAAGGAGTTCGACTTCTAGAAGTATTCGATTGAAAGAGAAGTCTAGAAGGAGTTCAACTCCTGAAGGAATCTGACTGAAGCAGAAGTCCGGAAGGAGTTTGGCTCCTGAAGGAATCCAACTGAAGGAGAAGTTCGGAAGGAGTTCGGCTTTTGGAAAAAAATTTTGAACTCCTGAAGGAATTCGACTGAACGAGAAGTTCGGATGGAGTTCGACCGCTAGAGGAGTTCAACCGCTGAAGGTGTTTGGTTGGGGTTCAGCTACTGAAGGAGTTCGACTGGAATCCGATCGTTGGAGGAGTTCGACTGGGGTTCGACTGCTGGAGGAAGAATTTTTTATCAAAGCTCTTCTGTGATTATTAGTTGCATTAGACTAAGCATCGGACTAGACTTCGATGGGAGTGGGGTTTATCCCCAATAGGTATCATTCTTCAACCATAGGTAAAGTAATTACTCCTTCAACTGGCATAGTATCGCCAGTGAAGCCTGCCAATGGGTAATTTATTGGTCCCAATCGGCTATTAGGTATGGATATTTTGGAGAAAGCATCATAAAACAAGATATCAGCAGAGCTTCCATTATTGATAAGAACGTGACATACATCATAGTCTGTAATATTTAAAGAAACTACAACCACGTCGTTATGTGAAAACTAAACCTCTTGCACATCTCCTTTAGCGAAAGTGATGGATCCTTCAATCCTCTGCCGATCCACAGGCCTCTTCCTATCGAAGTGCCCCAGAGATGGTATTGATGATGCCTAGTGGGGGTCGATCTTCTTGGTGGCTCTAGCTGTGGTAGTGCCCTCGATCGATCTTTCCTTATCTTAGGCCGATGTCATATAAATCAGCTAAACTGACCGCATCTAATGAGCTCCTCAATCTCGTCCTAGAGCTAAATGCATTCTTCAGTATCATGATCGTGATCATGAGGTAGAGGCAATATTTGTGAGGACTGCACTTGTTAGAATGAGTGCACTAGCCTTGGCAATTGCTCCTTGATCTCCATCACCACTTGAGTCTTTAGAGCATTGAGCGAGGCAGAGTTATGGAACCTTCTGAGGGGAGAGTTCTGCCATACCCTTTAATTAGGGCTTCTATGTCGACGAGCTCGGGAAGGAGTCCAGGCTCGTCTGCGCTCAGATGGAGTTCTAGAGCATGGCCGAGCTTTACTCAGCTTTTCTTCAACTACAGGCTTGCGAGATTCACCTGCCTGCCGCTCTCATGGCCTCATCATCCTTTATTTTGAAGGCCTACTCAGCTCGGGTATAACCTTCAGTGTGCGCTAGTATTTCAACCTTGTCTTGTTGGCATACTAGACAAGTGCGAACATATCCCTTAATGTCATCTCTCATATTTGGCCAATAGTAGCTATGTTCTATGAGAGCTTTGGTCCGATGCATCCCATAATGTCCTGCCCACATAGAATCATGATGCTCTCGCAGCACCTCGTACCTCAGCCCTCCACCTGAAGGCATATAGACATGCCATCCCTGTGTTAAAATTAGCCCACCTTCGGTCCAGAAATGGCGCTCCTTGCCGTCCTTGAAAAGTTCACGCATGGATGCGGCCCATGGATCCTTCTCCATCTCAGTCTTGATCCCCTTGAAGGGAAATCCTGATTTTTTGGTCCAGGTTCGTTCGGATCTGATCAGATCAAGAGATATATCTCAAAAATTTTTTCTTTGATCTGTATCAGATCTGGGATATTTTAGATCTGATTAATATTATTTTAATAAATAAAATAAATAAAGATAAATTAAATCAAATTTAATTTACCTGATTTGGGTAATCCTATTACCCTGTTGATGATCCTGTATGCAGCGGAAGGTTCTAGATCTAGCCACGCAAGCGCTTGGCCTCTACCGGTATCCACTCGGGCTGGATCAGGAGATCCTCTTCTTCTCTATCACGTCTCCAAAAATCAAATCTGGATCTGATCTGGAGGATCTTCAAAACTCCTTTTGAAGATCAACAGTCGTCCTTTGCAGCAGCGCAGCCTTCTTGCTTTTGATCGCCTTTCTCTTGCTTGAATCGCACCAGCAAAAATCCAAAACTCCTTTTGAACGTGGAGACCAAGGGGAGAAGGTGGTTTGGCATGGAGATGGAGTGGAGAGTCAGCCTTGGGGCGTATGGAAACTCTTAGCTTCAATCTCATGTCAATCTGAGTTGGGTACAGGGTCTTATTTATAGACTAGCTGTGATCCAACTCCTCTTCTTCCCAACCAATCACAACCCTTTGTGAAATCAGATCTAAATCTGATTGGTGGGAATAGAGTCCCCTGGATTCCTCCTTAGAGGGTGCCTAAGACCAGTCAAAGTTGGTTCTTAGAAGAACTCTAATTGGAATCCAAAAAGGAGATGGAGTCCTTGTCCAACAAGGACTCCTAGGCGCCTCCAACTTGGGCACACGCCTAGGGTGGCATGCGCCCTTCTCCTTGCCAGGTTCTGGCAGGGGGACAGGCTCCCACCAGCTCTCCAATTGGTGCGTGATATGTGGTCAAAAGTCAAAGTTTCAATGGTCAACGTTTGACCAGTCAAAGGTAGAATTTTGACCAAAGTCAAAGAACAAGAAATGGCAGGTGACCAAAAATGGCAAGTAATGTCTTACAAAATAAGACAACCTTTTCTGACTTGGACATCCTCCAGTCAAACCATATGAAGGCCTCTGATTGAACACAAACTCCTTTGGCTCAGATAGGATAACTTATTTATGATAGCAAAAGAAGAACGTTAGGCTCAATCGAGTGCTAGCACGATTTTCTTGAACCTAATTGAATCTCATTCAGATCAATTGAACTAGATCAGTTCAATTGATGATCACCAGATTCAAACCCTTGTTTGTGTGACCCAGTTAGGTTTAGTTCTGTATGGTAATGGGATATGTCATGATCTCTGTCATCGACATCATCGAAACTTCTTTCGATGGATCAGAACTCTTCTGATTCGAACAGCTAGAATGATTGATCATCTAAATCATTCTAATTGCTCCCAAAATCCACTAGTGACACCTAGCAGTATATGGTGGCAACCCATCAGAGCTGAATGCGAACCTCTTGGTGCAGCTACCTGTGTGATTCAATTCTTCTATCTTGAGCCTCGATCAGATTAGGGTTTAGGTGAACTCGTCAAACCCTAGTTTCTGTCATATGATGTAATCATTCGATTCGAGTCCAATGTGAAAATCTAAATAGAAACTCTTTCTATATTTCACTCTATCATGGCCATGGGCTTTTGAACTTGATTCTCATGATTATCATAGGGCTGCTCCTCTACCACTGAGGTAGATAGATTCCAACTTGATGCCATCCAGTTCCTACAATGAACATGCTATAGCCAACATACACCTCAGGGTTCCATATGGCTAGGAGACAGAGTAATGGTGTAGTCAAACTATAACACCCTCAAGGTGAACTGCCGATGCACCTCAGGTCAAAGAACCAGACACACTACTGCAGCATCGAGTCAGTCATTGACGAGAAGGTAGACTCCCTAATGACTACTCGAGGTGGTCACGCTTAGTGCCCTCGTTCTCTAACGAGTATCTGTACTCTCGCTCTGGTGTCTCCACACCGTAGACTCAAGACTCATCTACTAAAGAGAAGCGATTGTACACCAACCTTCCGGATCAATCACCATCCTCGTGATGATCCTATGGTCGGGAGCAATTTATGAGTTAATAATGATTATTCATGTCTTAAATTTTCAACTCTTGAAAATATGAATTATCATTGCCATTAACTTAAAGAATGTATCACAAACACTAAATACACATATATGATAAAAAATAACTCATTTATTGATTTTAGTCAAAATTATAATTTTGCCTCTAGAAGTGTATTACAAGTGTCAGCCAATTCTGGAACACCCCTCAATTAAGTCACTTGCTGGTCCGAAAGTGGAAGAAACCGTGGCCAACTGCACCTTTCTACTTAAGGCATCATGAACCAAATTAGTTCGGCCTAGCTTATACTCGATGTGGAAATCGAATTCAGCGAGAAATTGTTGCCATCTTGCTTGCTTTGGGGTAAGCTTTGGCTAGGTTTAGAAGTAGTTTGTGGCCACATTGTTCGTGCGCACCACAAACTTGGATCCGAGGAGGTAATGGCATCAGGTTCTAAGGCAATGCACAATTGTTGTCATCTCCTTCTCATGAACCGTATACTTGCACTCGGTGTCGTTCAACTTCCGACTCTCGTAGGCCACTGGGTCTCTTTCCTGCATGAGCACCCCTCCAATGGCAAAATCTGATGCATCGGTATCAACTTCAAAAGAAACTAAAAAGTCTGGTAGCATGAGGACTGGCTCCTCTATGATCGCCTACTTGAGACAATCGAATGCCTCCTGACATTGATCCGACCACCACCATGGTCGACCCTTCTTCAACAAATCCGTCAATGGGGCGGGACACATAACTTCGAATATCCTGTGATGAACCTCCTATAATAATTTGCCAAACCAAGAAAAGAGCATAAGTGTGTAATACATGTAGGTACCTCCCACTCGGCTATGGTTGTAATCTTAGAGGGATCCATCATGAGCTTTCCATCCCCAATGATGTGCCCGAGGAACGGCACCCTTCGTTGCACAAACATGCACTTCTCTTTCTTCACAAAGAGCTGGTGTTGCCGTAGGGTGGAGAAGACTTGCCTCAAGTGTGCCATATGCTCGTCCAACGTTCAGTTGTAGACAATAATATCATTCAAGTACACTACCATGAATTTATCGATAAAGTCATGGAGTGCATGTTGCATCAAAGCATAGAAGGTTGCTGGAGCACTGGTGAGGCCGAAAGGCATGACAAGGTAGTCGAAGCTTCCATACCTTATCACACATGTAGTCTTCTCGATGTCCTCCTCGGCCATCCAAACTTGATAGTACCTGCTGTGAAGATCCAACTTGGAAAACCACCGTGCCTTACCAAGTTGATTGAACAAATCATCAATCCATGGAATGGGATACTTGTTCTTCACCGTGAGTTTTTTGAGGGCCCTGTAGTCGATGCAGAGTCTCAACGAACCATCATGCTTCTTCTGACAAAGTACCCATGCTCCATATGGACTCTTCAAAGGTCCGATGAACCTGCTATCCACCAACTCTGTTAGCTATCTTCTCAAAATTTGGAGTTTAGGTGGGACCATCCTATATGGTGTTTGAGCTGGTGGACATGCTTTCTGCACCAAATCAATTTGATGATCGATTTCTCTTCTTGGTGGCAATCGCTTGGGTAATTCAGGGGGCATCACATCCCCGAATTCAGTGAGAACATCCTCGATGGGTGTTGGGATCTCTTCTCCCTTGAGTAGATCTTTTTCTTGAATGGATGCAATGTATGTTGGAAGTCCCCTTCTCAGCCCCTTCGTAAGCTGTATTGCCGATAGGACTCGCTGCGAAGTCCCTCTAACTCGCTTCCCTTGAACCATGCAAGGTCCACTCGAATTCAGAACCACCACCACATCTGAATCCACCTTTACCATGGCATGTAGCTAGGTTAGCAAAGATATACCGATGACCACCTCGTAGTCGTTGATAGGGGCGACCACCGCTGTCATCCGTCCGGTCCATGTACCGATTTGGATCTCAACATCCTTGCTTGTTCTGCTTGTAGCTACCTCTATAGAGTTGACCACCTTGAATATGTGCTCATCATGTTCAATCTTTAGGTTGAGCTTCTTCGCCGTTGCTAAGTCCACAAAGAAGTCAATGGCACCTGTATCAATGAGTGCCTGGAAGGTGTGACCATTGATATTGATAGGGGCATAAAGTAGGCCTCGTGGCCTCTTGGCCTTTAGGGCATTGTGACTGAGTGAATCCATCCTTTGGTCGGTCTCTTGCTTCTCCTCCATCGTCATAAATACGATCTTGTCCCTCAATGGACAATCCTTCACCTTATGCGGTCCATTGCAAATATAGCATGAGATAATGCTGGTACCTTGCACCACCCCTTTGCCCTTCACTTGGAAAGCCCCTCCACTTGAGGAGCTCGAATTCAAGCCTTTTCCACCTTTCTTGTGCCCTGATTTCGCTCTCCCACCTTTGCCTTATTTGGATGCCTGGGCTTTGGGAGCTGTGGATTGAGTCTTGAACTCGATGAGAGCCTCCACTTGAGCTATCGCCTCATTCAAACTCTTGACTCCTCTTCGCTGCAACTCCATCTTGGCCCATGCTTTGAGCCCATCAAGAAAGGTTAAGAGAAAGTCCTCCTGACTGAGGTCTGATACCTCCAACAATAATTCGCTGAACTCTCGCACATACTCACGCACATCATCCTTTTGCGTGAGTCACCATAGTCGTGCTTGAGCATCATCCTTAGCGAACTCAGAGAATAATTGCTTCCAAAGTTTAGTTTGGAATTGTACCCAAGTGGTGATTGGAACAGCCCCTCACTTTACATCGTCAACCCGACGTCGCCACCAAAGCATCACCACATCCCTCAAGAACATGGCCATCGTGCTCACCTTCATGGCTTCACCCCTTACGCCGGTAACCCATAGGTATTGTTCCATGGTGAAAAGGAAGTTATCTACCACCTTTGCAGACCGCTGCCCGTAGAACTCCTTCGGCTTAGGAACATCATGCTTATGTAGGAGACACGTAGCCTCACTTATGACCTCCATTGTCGAGGAAGAAGAGTGTTAGATATGTGTGCCCTAGAAGCTAGAATTGGCTGACACTTGTAATACACTTCTAGGGGTAAAATTATAATTTTGACTATAAATAATAAAATGGGTTATTTTCTATCACATATGTGTATTTATTATCACATATGTGTATTTAGTGTCTGTGATATATCCCTTAAGTTAATGGTAATGATAATTCTTATTTTCAAGAGTTGAAAATTTAAGATAAGAATTTTCATTATTAACTCATAAAATGCTTCTAACCGTAGGATCATCATGAGGATGGTGATTGATCCAAAAGATAAGTATACAATTGCTTCTTTATAGTAGATGAGTCTTGAGTCTATGGTGTAGAGATACTGGAGCGACAGTACAGGTACTCGTTAAAGAATGAGGGCACCGAGCGTGACCACCTCGAGTAGTCATAAGGAAGTCTACCTTCTCGTTGATGACTGACACGAAGCTACAGTGGTGTATCTAGTTCTTTGACCTGAGGTGCATCGACAGTTCATCTTAAGGGTGTTATAGTTTGACTACACCATGACTCAGTCTCCTAGCCATTCAAAATCCTGAGGTGTATGTTGGCTATAGCATGTTCATTGTAGGAATTGGATTACACCAAGATGGAATCTATCTACCTCGGTGGATGAGGAGCAGCCCTATGATGATCATGAGAATCAAGTCCATAAGCCCATGGCCATGGCAAAGAGTGAAATAATAGAAAGAGTTTCTATTAAGATTTTCACATCAGACTTGAATCAAATGATTAAATCATATGATAGAAATTAGGGTTTGACGAGTTCACCTTAACCCTAATCTGATCGAGGCTCAAGATAGAAGAACTTAATCACACAAGTAGCTACATCGAGAGGTTCTTTTTTAGTTTTGATGGGTTGCCACCATATACTGCTAGGTGTCACTGGTGGATTTTGGGAGCAATTAGAATGATTTAGATGGTTGATCATTCCAGTTGTCTGAATCAAAAGAGTTCTGACCATCGAAAGGAGTTTCGATGATGTTGATGATGGAGATCATGACATATCCCATTACCATACAGAACTAAACCTAACTGGGTCATACAAATAAGGGTTTGGATCTAGATATCATCAATTGGACTAACTGATGCGTGCTAATTTATAGCTATGGCAAGTGCATCAGTCGATCAAGTAATAAAGTAAATGAGTAGAGTATCGTCCCTAGTGGATTGAAAAATAAGTACTAAAAAGCTCTTTCCTATGCTTTATTTAGAAGATCGATTTATGAGAATAAGAAATTAAAGAATAAAATAAAAAATAATTAAAAAAAATTTAAAAAAAAATAGAGAGAGTGTAAATTATTAGGATTTTAAATTTAAGAGCAATGGTTTACTAAGGCAATCGGTTCACCAACTCAATCAATACAATATTCAATTTTTTAGATTAATTTTATTTCGTGTGATGGTGGAGTCTCCTAATTTATTCACTATCCTTTGGTCCAGGCATAGCAAAACTATCAATATTTATTAATTATCCTTTGGTTCAGGTGTAATTTAAATAAATATTAATGCATTAAGTTTTGTGAAACCCTCTAATTAAAATACGCTACGTCCAAAGCACACTAAAATTTCCTCATGCATATAAATTCTAATTTGATTCATAATACAAGGTATATAATCAAGAAGCAATAACATAGATGTACTTGGTCCATAACATCTATGTTCATCAGATCAATTAGAAGATGGCCAGTAATCTGAAAGCATTAAGATCAGATTTATATACTCCTTATGAATAAAATTTAAAAATAATCACACTGAATATTACATCAAAAGAGTGGCTACACCTTAGCCTTAGTAAAAGAAAATTTAGTTCATAATAACAAATTTAAAAATAGTAAATAAAATAAAAAGTATAGAGAATTTAGACTGTTTGATTGCTGAAATTGATTCTCTGCTGCTCTTGGTGTGGAGAACTTGACAAAGAAGAAGAGGCTCCTTGATCAATGTCTTGATTGTTGAAGGAAAATCCTTTTCTTTCTCTCACAAATCACTCTTCTCTTTTTCTTTTTATTTTTCTTTATTTCTCTAACTCTCTCCCTTTTTCTCTTTCCAATTTTTTTTTTCACAGCAACAACAGGTTTTTATAGATAAAGAGTTTGATTTCCCCCCAAAATCCATCAAAAATTAGGTTTAAGACTCCTAAAACAACTCAAATTAAGATTTGGGTAATTCTGTCCGTTAGATGTTGATCAAACGATCCAAAAACCACTCAAAAACTCCTTAAAATAGCCTAGATCAAGTCAGACTTAATACCAGCCGTTGGATCAATCATTGGATCAAATCTAGGCCATCCGATTATGTAGAAAGAAGCCTTCTAATCTGTAGTTTAATGTCGGGATGAATCTCAGCCGTTGGATCTCGATCGGGAGCTACGGATGCCATCCATCAGCACCTTCATTTCGATCGTTCGATCGAGTTTCAGTGAATGCCGCCCGTTGGATCAACCAAAATTCCCAAATTACCCTCCATAGACCATGCGCGAGCCCGGTCTTGTATAGACCGCCATGTTCTTCAGTCAATCAGAGCACGCTTTATGCTGTGAAATTCTCGAAATACCCTCCAAATGGTCCACCGTGAGCCGCAAAAAATGCTGACATCATCCTGACGTCAGTGTTGCATCGGTGGGTTAGTCTGCTATTTTGGTCGAACTGGGCCGAACCGCTGAACCAATTTTCTGAACTGGTTTGAACCGAACCATTTTTTTTTTTTTTGAAATTCAATTTCGAACTCGTTTGAAGTCCGTTTTGCCTAAAATTTATTTCATCTGAACCAGAAAAATAAGATCTTCACATTGGTGGCCTTCTTTCCTATATAAGATTAATAAAAATATCAATTTCTAAAGAAATAGATTAATTTATTTTATAATTTAATACTTTTATTAGTATATTTTTACCACTTATCACACCCCCTAACTTAGTCATTGCTAGTCCCTTAGCAATGTTTTATTTAATACCATGTTTCAATAAGATTATCCATCATAAAGATAAAATCTAGGATTAAAGGTCAAAAAGTTTAGAAAATACTGCTAACTAAGCATTGAGCTTCAGAAGCAAATTTTTCAGTCAATACAATTAAAAACTTTCTTAGAGTACATCAAAGATCTATAGCACTTGTGTTCGTGATGACTAACTTTAGCATTTCAGTATTAAATTAAAAGAACAAAAGTATCTTCTCTTATCACCTATTTTGGTCAATTTTCTATACATTCTCAATTTTATACTCATGAATTAAGGTAGCTTTCACACTGCCTTTCTCTTTTTTTTTTTTTTTATGCTGAGCATCCTGGCCTTTCCTTCACCATTTTACGTGAATTTTCACACTTGACCTAGGTGCAGAGACCCAGTTACTAGGCTTTGGGCAATCCACATATACTCTATCTTTTGCACTTTATTTTTAGGCAGGTAGCTCTTTCCTTAAATTCAAGTTTCTTTGATTAGAATGTATATTAATTATCCAATTTTCAGTGATAATTGAATCCTCAGTTGGCCTTATAATCAATACCTACTTTGCCTTGTTAGTGTGCATGTGCAATTAGAAGTGCTAATAGTCTTTTAATGACCTAAGTAGGCTGCTAAAAGTTGACCAACTAATCTACTTCTTTAACTCATTACATTCATTAGCAAATAATTCTATCTTTTATCACTTATCCAGTCTTATCTTGCTCAAGATTTTCTTCTTGACACATGATTTTTTTTTTTTTTTAAACTTATTCTACATTGTCTTAAAGGAGAAAGAAAAATAAAGGGTGCAATAAAGGATAGGAAGGAATACACCTGATTTGGTTCAGTCTGGTTCTTTGGAGCTTTGAAATTTTGCTTGAGCTCTCATTGATTTTTCTCTGCAAAATTAAAAATACACACCAAAGCAGTAAAAGAGCAACAATAAATTACTAAAAAATAAAAGAAAAAAAAATGATCAAAACTAAAAAGAAAAGAAATAACCTATCTAGTAGTTCTGATTTATAGTCTTCAGCTTGACTTTCTTTTGAGTTCTAAAGTGGATCAATCTGGTGCCACTTCAATTGGAATACTTTCATGTTTGATTGAGTCCTCTTTCAATTTGACATTGCTCGCTTTTATAGTCTCAAACCTATTTTCTATAGAATTCTCATATAATGGATTGTCAATAATGTCAATTAGAAAACAAGTTTGATTATCATCAATATGTTTAGTATCTTTGAAAACATTAAAAGTAACTTGTTCATCTTGGACTCTAAGAATTAATTTTTCTTGTTGAACATCTATTAAAGCTCCTCCAGTAGCTAAAAAGGGTCTCCCTAAAATAAGGGGTACATCATAATCTTCTTTCATATCAAGAACAATAAAATCAACAGAAAAAATAAACTTGTTTACCTTTACCAAGACATCCTCCACTATACCTCTTGGATATTTAATGGATCTATCGGCTAATTGAAGAGTAATAGTGGTAGGCTTTGGTTCTCCTAGACCCAGCTTCCTGAAAATAGAAAAAGGCATGAGATTAATGCTTGCTCCTAAGTCACATAAAACTTTATCAAAACTACAATCACCAATAATGCAGGGGATAGTAAAACTCCCTGGATCTTTTAGCTTCTGTGGTAATTTATTTTGAAGTATTGCTGAGCATTCTTCATTCAAATTTATTCTCTCATGCTCCTTCAGCTTTTTCTTATTTGTTAAGATTTCTTTGAGAAACTTGGCATACCTGGGCATTTGAGTAATAGCATCTACAAAAGGAATATTAATATGTAAATTCTTTAAAATTTTGAAAAAGTTAGAAAATTTCTTATCTGGATGCTGTATTTGTCTCTCTGGGAATGGTAGTGGCGGCACATAGGGCTTCACATTTGGATCAGCAAACCGTATACCTGGAGACCATCCATCTGCTGGTTGTTTTGGTGACTGACGAATTTTAGTTGATGGTTCCTTATTTGTAGTTGGCTCTTCAGTCTCTTTCTTCTGATGTAGGCTCCTCCAGCTTTGTACCACTTCTTAGGGTGATAGCATTGACTTGCTCCCTTGGATTTGTCTCCGTGTTGCTGGGCAAGGATCCTTGAGGTCTCTCGGAGATTATTTTAGCCATTTGACCTATTTGCATCTCCAAGTTTCGAATTGCTGCTGTTTGGTCCTGCCTAAGTTTGGCTTCCAAATTTTTTATAGTTGCTTCTTGGTTTTGCATAAATTTGACCATCAGCTCTTCCATGTTGGACTTCTTTTCAGGTACTTGGAATCCCGGGGGTGGCTGTTGTGCTGCATTTTGATTGCTCCATGAGAAATTTGGGTGCTGCCTCCACCCTTGATTGTATGTGTTGGAGTAGGGATTGTTTTGTTGCGGCCTGAAAAAATTACCAATATAATTAGCTGTATCAGTTGTTTTAGCAAAAGGATTACCTATCTGGCAATTGCTCGTATCGTGTCCTCCTCCACATAGGTCACAAGTAATGCTCTGAACATGCATAGCTGTTCCCTTTAAGTTGTTGACTTCGGCTCTAAGGGCTGCAATTTCAGCTAGTAAGGTTGGCACGCAATCTACTCCCTGCACAGCTGCTAGTCTTTTTGGCATCATACGTTCTGTCTGCCATTGATAGCTATTTGATGCCATCTCATCGATCAGATCGAAAGCTTCTTCCTCCATTTTTTGATTAATGGTTCCTCCTGCTGCTGCATCAATCATAGAATGATTAGTAGGAGATAAACCATTATAGAAAGTTTGTACCTAAAGCCATACGGATAGTTGATGATGTGGACATCTCCTCAGCAGTTCCTTGAAATGCTCCCAAGCCTCATATAGTGTCTCCATGTCCATCTGCATAAAGGAAGTGATATCGTTGCGCATCTTGGCAGTCTTGGAAGGTGGAAAGTACTTGGCTAAGAATTTTTGGGCTAGGACATCCCAAGTTGTGATAGAACCTGCAGGAAGAGAATGAAGCCAACTCTTAGCTTTGTCCCATAAAGAGAAAGAAAATAACCTTAATCTAATAGCATCATCCGACACCCCATTAATTTTAAAAGTATCACAAAGTTCAAGAAAATTAGAAATATGGGCATTCGGATCATCATGCACGTGTCCACTGAATTGGATAGTTGATTGAATCATCTGGATCATCGTCGATTTTATTTCAAAGTTGTTTGCTCGTACAGGCGGTCTCCTGATGCTCGAAGCTGCATCGGCTACAGATGGTGTGATATAATCATTTAATGGATGATGTACTGGTCGAATAGCTTCATGCTGTCCTTCAGTCGCCATATCCAATCCTAGATTGATGTCGTTAGGATCTTCAGCTGCCATGTTTCTCTCTTGTTGTAGTCTTCTAATGGTCCTTTCAATTTCTGGATCTAGAAGGTAGTAAGTTACTATGTCCAGTACGTGTCATGCACTAAAAAAAAATTTTTTAAATAATAAAAATTAAAAATAAATTTCTAAAGTAAAGCTAGGATCAAAATTTTAATATTATTTTAGACACAATCCCAGGCAACGACGCCAAAAACTTGATGCATGCTAATTTATAGCTATGGCAAGTGCACCAGTCGATCAAGTAATAAAGTGAATGAGTAGAGTATCATCCCTAGAGGATTGGAAAATAAGTACTGAAAAGCTCTTTCCTATGCTTTATTTAGAAGATCGATTTATGAGAATAAAAAATTAAAGAACAAAATAAAAAATAATTAAAATTTTTTTAATTAAAATAGAGAGAGTGTAAATTATTAGGATTTTAAATTCAAGAGCAATGGATTACTAAGGCAATCGGTTCACCAACTCAGTCAATACAATATTCAGATTTTTAGATTAATTTTATTTCATGTGACGGTGGAGTCTCCTAATTTATTCACTATCCTTTGGTCCAGGCATAGCAAAACTATCAATATTTATTAATTATCCTTTGGTCCAGGTGTAATTTAAATAAATATTAATGCATTAAGTTTTGTGAAACCCTCTAATTAAAATACGCTGCATCCAAAGCGCACTAAAATTTCCACATGCATATGAATTCTAATTTGATTCATAATACAAGGTATATAATCAAGAAGCAATAACATAGATGTACTTGGTCCGTAACATCTATGTTCATCAGATCAATTAGAAGATGGCCAGTAATCTAAAAGCATTAAGATCAGATTTATATACTCCTCATGAATAAAATTTAAAAATAATCACACTGAATATTGCATCAAAAGAGTGGCTACACCTTAGCCTTAGTAAAAGAAAATTTAGTTCATGATAACAAATTTAAAAATAGCAAATAAAATAAAAAGTATAGAGAATTTAGACTGTTTGATTGCTGAAATTGATTCTCTGTTGCTCTTGGTGTGGAGAACTTGGCGACGAAGAAGAGGCTCCTGGATCGATATCTTGATTGTCGAAGAAAAACTCTTTTCTTTCTCTCACAAATCATTCTTCTCTTTCTATCTCTCTCCTTCCTTTTTCTTTTTATTTTTCTTTATTTCTCTAACTCTCTCCCTTTTTCTCTTTCCATTTTTTTTTTTCACAGCAACAATAGGTTTTTATAGATAAAGAGTTTGATTTCCCCCCAAAATTCATCAAAAATTAGGTTTAAGACTCCCAAAACAACTCAAATTAAGATCTGGGTAATTCTGTCCGTTAGATGTTGATCAAACGGTTTAAAAACCACTCAAAAATCTCTTAAAATAATCTAGATCAAGTCAGATTTAATACCAGCCATTGGATCAACCGTTGGATCAAATCTATGCCATCCGATCGCATAGAAAGAAGCCTTCTGATCTTTAGTTTAACGTCGGGATGAATCTCAGCCGTTGGATCTCGATCGAGAGCTGCGGATGCCGTCTATCAGCGCCTTCATTTCAACCATCCGATCGAGTTTCAGTGAATGCCGCCCGTTGGATCAGCCAAAATTCTCAAATTACCCTCCATAGACCATGCACGAGCTCGGTCTTGCATAGACCGCCACATTCTTCAACCAATCAGAGCACGCTTTATGCTGTAAAATTCTCGAAATACCCTCCGGATGGTCCACCGTGAGCCGCTAAAAATGCTGACATCAGCATTGCGTCAGCGGGTTGGTCTGCTGTTTCGATCAAACAGGGCCGAACCGCTGAACCAATTTTCTGAACCGGTTTGAACCGAACCAATTGGTTTTTTTTCAATTTTTTTTTTTTGAAATTCAATTCTGGGCTCGTTTGAAGTCCATTTTGCCTGAAATTTTTTTTATCTGAACCAAAAAAATAAAATCTTCATATTGGTAGCCTTCTTTCCTATATAAGATTAATAAAAGTATCAATTTTTAAAGAAATAAATTATTTTATTTTATAATTTAATACTTTTATTAGTATATTTTTACCATTTATCACTAACCCAGTTCAATTGATTTGAATTAGATTCAATTAGATTTAAGAAAATCGTGCTAGTACACGATTGAACCTAACATTCTCCTTTTTCTATCATTAAAAGTTGTCTCGACTGAGCTAAATGAGTTTATACTCACTCAGATATCTTTACCTAGTCTAACTAAAATTTATCTAGATTAAAAAAGGGTTGTCTTAATTTTTGAGATAAATTTGAGACAATACCTTCCATTTTTTGTCACCTACTAATTCTTATCCTTTGACTTTGGTCAAACGTTGACCTTTGACCCTTGGACATCTGCCCATGTGTCATGCACTTATTGGAGAGCAAATAGGAGCTTGTCCCCTCATTAGAATTTGGAAAGGAATGGGTGCACACCTAGGATGGCGTGTGCCCATGGATAGGGATGTCTGGAGTCCCATATGGATGGAACTCCAAGTTGCTTCTTGGATTCAAACTAGGTGACCCTTACCTATAGACTTTGACCAGTCTCAGGCACCATCTAAGGATAAATCTATAGATCTCTCATCTAATTGGATCAAGTGATATCATCCTACTAATCAGATTTAGATATGATTGCATGAAGCAATGTGATTGGCCAGGGTGATGTGGCACTGCGTGGCACAGCAAGGTCGATATAAAGACCTGTCTGTGCCCAACTTTGATAGAACTTTCTCCTAGCCGCACCCCAAGGCTACTCCTCTCCCTCCTCCATGCTACCTTTCTGATCCTCTCTCTTTCTCTACGCCCAAGGAAAGTTGGGCTTCAAATTAGTGTGATTCAAGCAAGAAAAGGCTGACGAGAAAGGAAGAAGGCAGCACTGCTACAGAGACGATAGCAGATCTTCCAAAGAAGTTTTGAAGATCCTCCAAATCAGATCCAGATCTAATTTTTAGAAATATCATAAAGAAGTAAAAGATCTCTAGATCTAGCCTGAGTGGATACCAGATGCTTGCGTGGCTAGATAAATCCAGACCTCAAGCAATTAGCAGGATCATCAAAGGATAATCAAATTACCCAGAATCAAGGTAACATTAATTTAGATTTAATTTAATTTATTTTTTTTATTTATCAAATTATAAAATTAGATCTAAAAAATATAAGATCTGATTTAGATCTAAGAAAAAATTTTTGAAATATGCCTCTTAGTTCAATCAGATTTGAACGAACCTGACCCAGAAAATCAGGATTTTTCCTTCAACTGGTATCAAAATCAGGTTTCATAAAATTTATTTAGATCTAATTTAATCTAATAAATTAGTAATTTTAGATATCATATAATATATGATTAGATCTAAAATTAGAAAATTAAAAAATTAAAATTAATTAATCTAGATCTAATATGTATGAGATACATAACTAGAGTAGGAATATAATTGTTCTATGTGTAGTCTAGTATAATCATAATTTTTATTTAATTAAATATAATTTTAAGATCTATTTATTTACTATTTTCTAATCTTATAAATATTATAATCAAATCTAAAAATAAAAAATAAATTAAATTTAATTTATTCAAATGAGATATGATAGTTGCATGTTTAGACTAGTTGTAGAATAGTTCTACAAAACAATCTAGATTAAATTTTATTTGATGTGATCAAATTTAAATTTAATTTTTTAGATGATTATAAGATAATTTAGATCTAAAAAATATGCATGATATGATGTATATAAAATATATTTTAATTAGATCAATTTTAATATGAGATATATGTTTAGATCTAATTAGTTTTTGTAGATTGGTTGTATTTCTGATTAAGGCATTCTCCTTGGCCGTACGATGAGAGACCCAATTAGGAATCCAATTTGTGCAAACGGTGAGTCTGACATAACTAAGGAGTGGATCAATATTTCGAACACGGTGAGATTCATGAATTAGAGATCAAGTTTGGGTGCATCATGATTAGAGAATCATTGAACAAGAGTTGTTCACTTATTAACTAACCCATCACCAATAACTGTTAGGTGAGATGATAAGTTAATTGGTGGGATCGCACCATCTACTAGAAATCAGTAATCATGGAGATTTTTGCATCTCTATAGAGGGAGTGTTGGAATCCGAGAAAATAGTGAGAGCTAATTTGTTTAAAAATAAAATCTCTAAATAAATTGGTTAAGTCTTAATTACAATATCTAATTAGAAACTTTGACTCACTACAGAAAAATGTCTGTATCCAACCCACTAGCATGAATCCTGGACACCCATAGACTAATCGGACCAAATTATAAGGATTGGCTTTGAAACTTCAAAATCATTTTGAGTTTCGAGAAGTTAACTCATATACTGGACCAAAATCCTCCCATCTTACCAGCTCGTCCATCCGTTGAGCAAAAAGCATCTCTGGATAAGTGGACCGACGATGATAATAAGACCAGATACTACATATTAGGCTCGATGTCTAATGAACTTCAATGTCAATATGAAGATATCAAGATTGCTCGCCAAATGTTGGCTCACCTACAGGAGATGTTTGGTGAATAGAGTTACACAGCCAAGTATCAAGTCACTAAATGACTATTTGATAGGATCGCGATGTTGTCATTAAGACACCGTGTTTATCAGTTTAATCCGACTTCTTAAAATAATTAAAAATGCATAAATAGCGGTGAGTCAGGTCGAATCCACAGAGAAGATAGTATTTTTAGATTTGAAATCTTTGATTTTTAAAAGAAAAAAAAACAGAGTTTTGAGATCAAAAGTGAAGTCGAAAAATTGAAAATAAAAATTAAAAGATGTAGAAATTTAAATTTGGTACTAAGATCTATTAGTTAGATCTTAGCATCTACTTGCAAAGCAATAATTTAAAGTACAGAAATTAAATTATAATAAAAATAAAAAATAAAAAATTAAAATATAAAAATAAAATTTTTATTAATTAAAATTTTAGAATTTAAATACATAAAATTTAAAAAAATAAAATAAAATAAAATAGCCTGATCTCTGATCTTGGATCGGCATTGGCAGAAAGATGGTGTAGAAGCTCGGCTCTTCTTCTCAGCATCTGTTACTTCGAAGCAGCCTTTAACCCATAGCCTGGCTTCGCCCTATACCAAAGCTTCACCTTGATCGGAGATGTTGATTTCTGGAGGTCTAGGGTCCTTTTTATAGTGCTAGGAGGGCTGGATTTTTTTTCTAAAGGCAATGTGGGACTAATGAACTTTGTAATCATCAAAATTTGAATAAAATTTGAATTAAAATAGCTCTGATATGTCTCTGATAAATCTAATAAAATCCAGCCATTCAATAGGAATCCAACGGTCCAAAAATCATCAAAATCGGATGCAGATCAACTCAGATCAGGTCGGATTAAATTCTGGCCGTTGGATCACGCTTGATGGAGGAAATCTGGCCGCAAATCATGCACCTGAAAGTTTGATCACTGTCGGGAGCTTTTTGGACCGTCGGATCATCGCCTGGATCGAGTGCTGTCGTCCGTGGTGATCGCATGTTTGTATGAATAAATTCGAAAGCAACAAGTGTCCGACCACTAAACAACACATCCGTCGATCGCATAATGTTCCATACCACCGCACCCACACCGCACCAATCACACCGTGTTATCGATGAAAAATAATTACCTTGTAGCCAATTCTTAGGTTAAGGGGAGTTGTTAGATATATGTGCCCTAGAAGCCAGAATTGGCTGACACTTGTAATACACTTCTAGGGGCAAAATTATAATTTTGACTATAATTAATAAATGGGTTATTTTCTATCACACATGTGTATTTAGTGTCTGTGATACATCCTTTGAGTTAATGGTAATGATAATTCATATTTTCAAGAGTTGAAAATTTAAGACATGAATAATCATTATTAACTCATAAACAGCTCCCGACCATAGGATCATCACGAGGATGGTGATTGATCCGGAAGGTTGGTGTACGATCGCTTCTCTTTAGTAGATGAGTCTTGAGTCTACGGTGTGGAGACACCGGAGCGAGAGTACAGGTACTCGTTAGAGAACGAGGGCACTGAGCGTGACCACCTCGAGTAGTCATTAGGGAAGTCTACCTTCTCGTCAATGACTGACTCGATGCTGCAGTAGTGTGTCTGGTTCTTTGACCTGAGATGCATCGGCAGTTCACCTTGAGGGTGTTATAGTTTGACTACACCATTACTCGGTCTCCTAGCCATATGGAACCCTGAGGTGTATGTTGGCTATAGCATGTTCATTGTAGGAACTGGATTGCATCAAGATGGAATCTATCTACCTCGGTGGTAGAGGAGCAGCCCTATGATGATCATGAGAATCAAGTCCAGAAGCCCATGGCCATGGCAGAGTGAAATAATAGAAAGAGTTTCTATTTAGATTTTCACATTGGACTCGAATCGAATGATTACATCATATGACAGAGACTAGGGTTTGACGAGTTCACCTTAACCCTAATCTGATCGGGGCTCAAGATAGAAGAACTTAATCACACAGGTAGCTGCACCAAGAGGTTCGCATTCAGCTCTGATGGGTTGCCACCATATACTGCTAGGTGTCACTGGTGGATTTTGGGAGCAATTAGAATGATTTAGATGATCGATCATTCTAGCTGTTCGAATCAGAAGAGTTCTGATCCATCGAAAGGAGTTTCGATGATGTCTATGATAGAGATCATGACATATCCCATTACCATACAGAACTGAACCTAACTGGGTCACACAAACAAGGGTTTGAATCTGGTGATCATCAATTGAACTGATCTAGTTCAATTGATCTGAATGAGATTCAATTAGGTTCAAGGAAATCGTGCTAGCACTCGATTGAACCTAACGTTCTTCTTTTACTATCATAAATAAGTTGTCCTGACTGAGCCAAAGGAGTTTGTGCTCAATCAGAGGCCTTCATATGGTCTGACTGGAGGTTGTCCAAGTCAGAATAGGTTGTCTTATTTGTAAGACATTACCTGCCATTTTTGGTCACCTGCCATTTCTTGTTCTTTGACTTTGGTCAAAAGTCTACCTTTGACTGGTCAAACGTTGACCATTGACCCTTTGACTTTTGACCACATGTCATGCACCTATTGGAGAGCTGGTGGGGGCCTGTCCCCCTGCCAGAACCTGGCAAGGAGAAGGGCGCACGCCAAGGGTGGCGTGAGCCCAAGTAGGAGGCGCCTAGGAGTCCTTGTTGGACAAGGACTCCACCTCCCTTTTGGATTCCAATCAGAGTTCTACTAAGAATCCAGTTTGACTGGTCTTAGGCGCCCTCTAAGGAGGAATCCAGGGGTCTCTATTCCAACCAATCAGATTTAGATCTGATTTCACAAAGGGTTGTGATTGGTTGAGAGGAAGAGGAGTTGGATCACAAGAGGTCTATAAATAAGACCCTGCGCCCAACCCTAATTCTAAAGTGAATTCAATTAGACCCACGCCCCAAGGCTGCCTCTCCCCTCCTTCTCCATGCCATAGTCTCTTCTCCCCTTGCTCTCCACGTCCAAAAGGTGTTTTGGACTTTGGTTGGTGCGATTCAGATCAAGGAAAGGCGATCAAAAGCAAGAAGGCTGCGCTGCTGCAAAAGGACGACTGCAGATCTTCAAAAGAGTTTTGAAGATCCTCCAGATCAGATCCAGATCTGATTTTTGGAGGTGTGATAGAGAAGAAGAGGATCTCCAGATCCAACCCGAGTGGATACCGGTAGAGGCCAGGCGCTTGCGTGGCTAAGATCCAGAACCTTCCGCTGCAATCAGGATCATCTACAGGGTAATAGGATTACCCAAATCAGGTAAATTAAATTTGATTTAATTTATCTTATTTTATTTTATTTATTAAAATAATAAGAATCAGATCTGAAACATATCAAGATCTGATTGAGATCAAGAGAAAATTTTTGAAATATATCTCTTGATCTAATCAGATCTGGACGAACCTGGACCGGGAAATCAGGATTTCCCTTCAACTGGTATCAGAGCCATGGTTCTAAATTGTTTAGATCTGATTTTAATTTTATTTTAATTAGAAAATAAAGTGATTTCAGATGTCACATGAGATGTGATCAGATCTGAAATCAGAAAAATTAAAATTAAATGATTTGGATCTAAGAACATGAAGATATGCATGACTAGTTCTAGAATAGAATAGTTCTATAGAATAGTTTTGCATGTCTTTGATTTAATCTGATTAAATCATATTTTAGATCTTCTTATTTACTATTTTCTGATATTATAAGTGTTATAATAACATCTGATAAACAGCAAATAAAAATTATTTAATTTTAAATATCATATGAGATATGATAGATGCATGACTAGACTAGTTGTAGAATAGTTCTACATAATTGTCTAGATTAGAATTTATTTTGATTAGATCAATTTAAATCTAATTTTTTAGATTATTATGAGATAATTTAGATCTGAAAACATGCATGATTTGATACATGAGATGTATGCAAAATATGCCTTGATTAGATCTAAATTTGTATATGAGATATATGATATAGATCTATAACTGTTTTGTAGATTTACATGTTCCTGATTAAGGCGTTCCTCTTGGCCGTCC
>QRFJ01003283.1:80723-102454 GCA_006176705.1 Cocos nucifera
CTATGCTAAAATCCATCCGCACATTGCTTGCTGTTGCAGCCTATTTCGATTATGAAATATGGCAAATGGACGTGAAAATGGCATTCCTAAATGGATATCTTGAGGAAGATATCTATATGGAACAGCCGCTAGGTTTCACATCCAGTGATACTGATCACAAGGTTTGCAAGCTGCAAAGGTCCATATATGGACTTAAGCAAGCATCTCGGAGCTGGAACACTCATTTCAATGATGTGATCAAAAAGTTTGGTTTCATCAAAAACGAAGAGGAACCATGTGTTTTCAAAAGGGTCAGTGGGAGCGCTGTTGTCTTCCTCGTATTGTACGTGGATGACATCCTCCTTATTGGGAATGATATTCCCATGTTGACATCAGTCAAGATGTGGTTGTCCAAGGAATTCTCCATGAAAGACCTAGGTGAAGCATCCTTTATTCTAGGAATTAAGGTCTATAGGGATAGACCGAATAGGATGCTAGGACTTTCACAGAAGATGTACATAGAGGAAGTACTAAAGAGGTTTAGTATGGAAAACTCTAAGAGGGGATTAATACCCTTCAGACATGGTATTCATCTTTCCAAGAAGATGTGCCCCAGCACACCTGAGGAAATAGAACGCATGAGCAAGATCCCTTATGCTTCTGCAATAGGGAGCCTCATGTATGCCATGCTATGTACACGACCTGATATAGCCCATGCTGTGAGTGTCACAAGCAGATATCAGTCAAATCCAGGTGAAGAACACTGGACTTCTGTGAAATGTATCCTTAAGTACTTGAGAAGAACTAAGGATATGATGTTGGTCTTTGGTAACGGAGAACTCCAAGTTTCAGGGATACACAGACTCGGATTTCATGTCCGATATAGATGATCGAAAGTCGACATCTAGGAGTCTGTTTGTGTGCAATGGTGGTGCTGTCAGCTGGAAGAGTTCCAAGCAAATGGTGATAGCAGATTCCACCATGGAAGCAGAATATATCGCTGCATCAGAGGCTGCGAAGGAAGCATTCTGGTATAAGAAGTTTGCTGCAGAAATCGGAGTAATGCCATCAGATGCCATTCCTCTATACTGCGACAACAATGGCGCCATAGCCCTTGCTAAGGAGCCGAGGTCTCACCAGAAATCCAAGCATATTGAGCGGCGATACCACCTCATCCGCGATTACCTTGAGAAAGGTTACGTTGAGGTCAAGAGAGTCAACTCCGCAGATAATGTGGCAGACCCACTTACAAAGCCGTTGGGCCAGCAGAAGATCGAAGCCCACCTTGAGAAGATGGGACTTAGACTTGTAGCCAATTGGCTTTAGGACAAGTGGGAGATTGTTAGATATATGTGCCCTAGAAGCCAGAATTGGCTGACACTTGTAATACACTTCTAGGGGCAAAATTATAATTTTGACTATAATTCAATAAAATGGGTTATTTTCTATCACATATGTGTATTTAGTGTCTGTGATACATCCTTTGAGTTAATGGTAATGATAATTCATATTTTCAAGAGTTGAAAATTTAAGACATGAATAATCATTATTAACTCATAAACATGCTCCCGACCATAGGATCATCACGAGGATGGTGATTGATCCGGAAGGTTGGTGTACAATCGCTTCTCTTTAGTAGATGAGTCTTGAGTCTACGGTGTGGAGACACCGGAGCGAGAGTACAGGTACTCGTTAGAGAACGAGGGCACTGAGCGTGACCACCTCGAGTAGTCATTAGGGAAGTCTACCTTCTCGTCAATGACTGACTCGATGCTGCAGTAGTGTGTCTGGTTCTTTGACCTGAGATGCATCGGCAGTTCACCTTGAGGGTGTTATAGTTTGACTACACCATTACTCGGTCTCCTAGCCATATGGAACCCTGAGGTGTATGTTGGCTATGACATGTTCATTGTAGGAACTGGATTGCATCAAGATGGAATCTATCTACCTCGGTGGTAGAGGAGCAGCCCTATGATAATCATGAGAATCAAGTCCAGAAGCCCATGGCCATGGCAGAGTGAAATAATAGAAAGAGTTTCTATTTAGATTTTCACATTGGACTCGAATCGAATGATTACATCATATGACAGAGACTAGGGTTTGACGAGTTCACCTTAACCCTAATCTGATCGGGGCTCAAGATAGAAGAACTTAATCACACAGGTAGCTGCACCAAGAGGTTCGCATTCAGCTCTGATGGGTTGCCACCATATACTGCTAGGTGTCACTGGTGGATTTTGGGAGCAATTAGAATGATTTAGATGATCGATCATTCTAGCTGTTCGAATCAGAAGAGTTCTGATCCATCGAAAGGAGTTTCGATGATGTCTATGATAGAGATCATGACATATCCCATTACCATACAGAACTGAACCTAACTGGGTCACACAAACAAGGGTTTGAATCTGGTGATCATCAATTGAACTGATCTAGTTCAATTGATCTGAATGAGATTCAATTAGGTTCAAGGAAATCGTGCTAGCACTCGATTGAACCTAACGTTCTTCTTTTGCTATCATAAATAAGTTGTCCTGTCAGAGCCAAAGGAGTTTGTGCTCAATCAGAGGCCTTCATATGGTCTGACTGGAGGTTGTCCAAGTCAGAATAGGTTGTCTTATTTGTAAGACATTACCTGCCATTTTTGGTCACCTGCCATTTCTTGTTCTTTGACTTTGGTCAAAAGTCTACCTTTGACTGGTCAAACGTTGACCATTGACACTTTGACTTTTGACCACATGTCATGCACCTATTGGAGAGCTGGTGGGGGCCTGTCCCCCTGCCAGAACCTGGCAAGGAGAAGGGCGCACGCCAAGGGTGGCGTGAGCCCAAGTTAGGAGGCGCCTAGGAGTCCTTGTTGGACAAGGACTCCACCTCCCTTTTGGATTCCAATTCAGAGTTCTACTAAGAATCCAGTTTGACTGGTCTTAGGCGCCCTCTAAGGAGGAATCCAGGGGTCTCTATTCCCAACCAATCAGATTTAGATCTGATTTCACAAAGGGTTGTGATTGGTTGAGAGGAAGAGGAGTTGGATCACAAGAGGTCTATAAATAAGACCCTGCGCCCAACCCTAAAAAAGAGTGAATGCTATTAGACACGCCCCAAGGCTGCCTCTCCCCTCCTTCTCCATGCCATAGTCTCTTCTCCCCTTGCTCTCCACGTCCAAAAGGTGTTTTGGATTTAGGTTGGTGCGATTCAGATCAAGGAAAGGCGATCAAAAGCAAGAAGGCTGCGCTGCTGCAAAAGGACGACTGCAGATCTTCAAAAGAGTTTTGAAGATCCTCCAGATCAGATCCAGATCTGATTTTTGGAGGTGTGATAGAGAAGAAGAGGATCTCCAGATCCAACCCGAGTGGATACCGGTAGAGGCCAGGCGCTTGCGTGGCTAAGATCCAGAACCTTCCGCTGCAATCAGGATCATCTACAGGGTAATAGGATTACCCAAATCAGGTAAATTAAATTTGATTTAATTTATCTTATTTTATTTTATTTATTAAAATAATAAGAATCAGATCTGAAACTTATCAAGATCTGATTGAGATCAAGAGAAAATTTTTAAAATATATCTCTTGATCTGATCAGATCTGGACGAACCTGGATTGGAAAATCAGGATTTTCCTTCAGGTGCCCACGTGGCAACTCTGATTCAGAATTTGCTAAGCTGCGGTCCATCTGATCGTGGACGGCTGATGTTCAATGGCTGAGTCAGCTTTGATGGCTCGCTTGGCGTGGCTCAGCTTGTGGAGTGCTGAGCCATTTTTTTTATTTAATTTTATTTTTTTATATTTTTAAAAATTCATATCTTTTCCAGGTCTTTTTAGCTCCATTTTATGTTAAATTTATTTTATTATGATCAAAAAAGTGAGCTCTTTCTATTGATAATAAAATTTTATTTTTTTAATTTTTATTATTTTTTATTATTTTTTAATTAATTTTTTAATTAATAAAAATATGAATTTTTCAAAAATTATATATAAATTAATTAATAATTCTTAAAAATTAATATAAATTAATTAATAAATTAATACTTTTATTGGTGAATTTATGATGCTTATCACTATTCAAGGCTAAGATGCGTGATGGGCAGTCGGTCCAAGATCATTATCTGATGATGATTAAGGACTTGGAAGAGCTTGAGAAGCTTGAAGTGAGGTTGGACTTGAATCTGCAGAATGATATAATTCTACAATCCTTGACTGATGCGTATGGACAGTTCATCATGAACTACCATATGCATAAACTTCAAAATTCCCTAGCCGAACTTATGAACATGCTGGTTACCGCTGAGCTTTCCATGAAAGGTTCTAAAGGCTCAGTGCTTGCTATGAAATAGACTTCTTCCAGGAGAAAGTCTTTTGAAAAGAAGAAGAAATCTACGAAAAAGCAAAAGATGGAAGGAGGAAACAAGAAAAAGACAGAGCTGAAGAAGAAGGCCACTGACAAAGAAAAGTGTTTTCATTGCAATAATGACGGCCACTGAAAGTGGAACTGCCCTACTTACCTAGCCACCCTAAAGAAGAAGGAGGCAGGTCCTTCTGGACGTATGCTCATCATTGAGTCTAACCTTACGGTTTCTTCTGCATCCAGTTGGGTACTTGACTCTGGTTCTAGTGCTCAATTGTGCACTTCCATGCAGGATCTTGAGGATAGCAGGAGGCTGAGGGATGGTGAGATGATCCTGCATATCGAAAATGGAGCAAGAGTTACTACCATGGCTGTGGGAACATATCCTCTTTGACTACCATCTGGTTTAGACTTAATATTAAAAGACTGTTATTATGTGCCTGCAGCAAGCAAAAATTTGATTTCTATTTCTTGCCTTGTATTAGAAGGCTATGTAATTAGTTTTCTTAAGGACCATTGTAACATTCTTTATGAAAGAAATAAAATTACAAGTGATTTCCTTATTAACGGTCTTTATCAGTTATATGTTGATGTATCAATTTTTAATTTTGAGCAAAATGTGAATGCCATAAAATCAAAACGACCCAAGGATAGTCCAAATGATAGATATCTATGGCACCTAAGACTAGGTCATATAGCAGAAGATAGGATTAACAAATTGGAGAAAATCAGGCTATTGAGTTTGTTGACTTTCGAGTCATATCGAATTTGTGAATCCTGTCTTCATGGCAAAATGACTAGCTCCCTTTTGTAGGACATGAGGAAAGGGCCATGAATCTTCTTGTCCTAGTACATACTGATGTATGCGGCTCATTTGATGTGCCGACTAGAGGCAACTTTATCTACTTCATAATCTTTATCGATGATTTATCTAGGTATGGGTATGTGTATCTTATGAGACATATGTCTGAAGCTTTTGAAAAGTTCAAAGAATTCAAAACATGAAGTAGAAAAATAAACTAGAAAATCCATTAAGGTTCTTCGATCAGATCGAGGAGGTGAATACCTTAGTCGAAAATTTCTGGACTATCTTAAGGAAAGTGGCATGATCTCTCAATGGACTCCATCTGAAATATCTCAACTCAATGGAGTTTTAGAATGGAGGAACTAGATCTTATTAGATATGGTCTGATCCATGATGAGCTTCACAGACCTCCCTGATTTTCTTTGGGGATACTATTTGTTAACTGCTATATACTTATTGAATAGGATTTCCTCTAAAATCGTTCCTACCACACCGTATGAAATATGGCATGGTAAGAAACTAAGTCTGAGTCATCTCAGAATTTGGGGTTGTCTGACTCATGTCAAAAGACAACAAATGGACAAGTTAGACCTTAGGTCCTTTAAAGCTCGATTTATAGGATATCCTAAAGACTCATTAGGATATTATTTCTACATTCCAGAAGATTACAATGTGATTGTGAGTTGACATGCCATTTTTCTTGAAAAATAGTTTATTCAAGATAGCGGCATTGGAAAGCAGATTAAGCTCGAAGAGAAAGTCTCACAAGAGCAACGAGCTAAGGACCAAATGGAACCAAATCAGGTTGAGCCAATCCATTCACAACCTCCTCCACCTCATAGATCGAAAAGAATTTCTCATCCTTCTAAGAGGTACTTAGGTACTGTTTCAGAAAAAGTAGAAAAAATGTTCCTCATAGAAAATGGGGTTCATGGTGATAATCCCAAAACCTATAATGAGACGATATCGGATATCAACTCCGAGAAATGGTTAGAGGCAATAAAGTCAGAAATTGACTCGATGCACTCAAATCAAGTCTGAATCTTGGTAGATCCATTAGAAGGTATAGTACCTATTGGATGTAAATGGATCTACAAGAGAAAGATTGGTGCAGATGAAAATATGGAGACATTCAAGGCTAGATTAGTGGCAAAAGATTATAGTCAGTGCGAAAGCATTGACTATCAGGATACCTTTTCGTCATAGCTATGCTTAAATCCATCCGCACATTGCTTGTTATTGCAGCCTATTTTGATTATGAAATATGGCAAATGTACGTGAAAACAGCATTCTTAAATGGATATCTTGAGGAAGATATCTATATGGAACAGTCGCTAGGTTTCACATCCAGTGATGATGATCATAAGGTGTTAGATATATGTGCCCTAGAAGCTAGAATTGACTGACACTTATAATAACTTCTAGGGGCAAAATTATAATTTTGACTAATATCAATAAAATGGGTTATTTTCTATCACATATGTGTATTTAGTGTCTGTGATACATCCTTTGAGTTAATGGTAATGATAATTCATATTTTCAAGAGTTGAAAATTTAAGACATGAATAATCATTGTTAACTCATAAAATGCTCCCGACCATAGGATCATCACGAGGATGGTGATTGATCCGGAAGGTTGGTGTACAATCGCTTCTCTTTAGTAGATGAGTCTTGAGTCTACGGTGTGGAGACACCGGAGCGAGAGTACAGGTACTCGTTAGAGAATGAGGGCACTGAGCGTGACCACCTCGAGTAGTCATTAGGGAGTCTACCTTCTCATCAATGACTGACTCGATGCTGCAGTAGTGTGTCTGGTTCTTTGACCTGAGGTGCATCGGCAGTTCACCTTGAGGGTGTTATAGTTTGACTACACCATTACTCGGATCTCCTAGCCATATGGAACCCTGAGGTGTATGTTGGCTATAGCATGTTCATTGTAGGAACTGGATGGCATCAAGATGGAATCTATCTACCTCGGTGGTAGAGGAGCAGCCCTATGATAATCATGAGAATCAAGTCCAGAAGCCCATGGCCATGGTAGAGTGAAATAATAGAAAGAGTTTCTATTTAGATTTTCACATCGGACTTAAATCGAATGATTACATCATATGACAGAGACTAGGGTTTGACGAGTTTACCTTAACCCTAATCTGATCGGGGCTCAAGATAGAAGAACTTAATCACACAGGTAGCTGCACCAAGAGGTTCGCATTCAGCTCTGATGGGTTGCCACCATATACTGCTAGGTGTCACTGGTGGATTTTCGGAGCAATTAGAATGATTTAGATGATCGATCATTCTAGCTATTCGAATCAGAAGAGTTCTGATCCATCGAAAGGAAGTTTCGATGATGTCGATGATAGAGATCATGACATATCCCATTACCATACAGAACTTAACCTAACTGGGTCACACAAACAAGGGTTTGAATCTGGTGATCATCAATTGAACTGATCCAGTTCAATTGATCTGAATGAGATTCAATTAGGTTCAAGAAAATCATGCTAGCACTCGATTGAACCTAACATTCTTCTTTTACTATCATAAATAAGTTGTCCTGTCAGAGCCAAAGGAGTTTGTGCTCAATCAGAGGCCTTCATATGGTCTGACTGGAGGTAGTCCAAGTCAAAAAGGTTGTCTTATTTTGTAAGACATTACCTACCATTTTTGGTCACCTGCCATTTCTTGTTCTTTGACTTTGGTCAAAAGTCTACCTTTGACTGGTCAAACGTTGACCATTGACACTTTGACTTTTGACCACATGTCACGCACCTATTAGAGAGCTGGTGGGGGCCTATCCTCCTACCAAAACCTGGCAAGGAGGAGGGCACATGCCACCCTAGGCGTGCACCCAAGTTGGAGGCGCCCTGGAGTCCTTGTTGGACAAGGACTCCACCTCCCTTTTGGATTCCAATTAGAGTTCTTCTAAGAATCCAGTTTGACTGGTCTTAGGCGCCCTCTAAGGAGGAATCCAGAGGACTCTATTCCCACCAATCAGATTTAGATCTGATTTCACAAAGGGTTGTGATTGGTTGGGAAGAAGAGAAGTTGGATCACAGTCAGTCTATAAATAAGATCCTGTGCCCAACTCAGATTGTGACATGAGAAGATTGAATCAGAATTCCCCATGCCCCTAGGCTACCTCTCCCCTCCTTCTCCATGCCTAACCACCTTCTCCCCTTGCTCTCCACGTCCAAAAGGAGTTTTGTATTTTTGTTGGTGAGATTCAAGCAAGAGAAAGGCTATCAAAAGCTAGAAGGCTGCACAGCTGCAAAAGATGACTGCTGATCTTCAAAAGGAGTTTTGAAGATCCTCCAGATCAAATCCAGATCTAATTTTTGGAGGCATGATAGAGAAGAAGAGGATCTCCAGATCTAACCTGAGTGGATATCGGTAGAGGCCAAACGCTTGCGTGGCTAGATCCAGAATCTTCCGCTGCATACAGGATCATCAACAGATAATTGGATTACCCAAATCAGGTAAATTAAATTTGATTTAATTTATCTTTATTTTATTTTATTTATTAAAATAATAAAAATTAGATCTAAAATATCTCAAATCTGATATAGATCAAAAAAAAAAAATTTAAAATATATCTCTTGATCTAAGCAGATCTGAACGAACCTGGACCGGGAAATCAGGATTCTCTTCATAAGGTATGCAAGCTGCAAAGGTCCATATATAGACTTAAGCAAGCATCTCGGAGCTGGAATACTCATTTTAATGATTGATCAAATTATTTGATTTCATCAAAAATGAGGAGGAGCCATGTATCTTCAAAAAGATCAGTAGGAGCGCTGTTGTCTTCCTCGTATTATATGTGGATGACATCCTCCTTATCAGAAATAATATTCCCATGTTGACCATAGTTAAAATATGGTTATCTAAAGAATTCTCCATGAAAGACCTAGGAGAAGCATCCTTTATTCTAGGAATTAAGGTCTATAGAGACCAAATAGGATGCTAGGACTTTCATAGAAGATGTACATAGAGGAAGTGCTAAAGAGGTTTAGTATGGAAAACTCTAAAAAGGATTTAGTACCCTTCAGACATGGCATTCATCTTTCCAAGAAGATGTGCCCTAGCACACCTGAGAAAATAGAACGCATGAGCAAGATCCCTTATGCTTCAGCAATAGGGAGCCTCATGTATGTCATGTTATATACACGACCTGATATAGCCCATGCTGTGAGTGTCACGAGAAGATATCAGTCGAATCCAGGTGAAGAACACTGGACTTCTGTGAAATGTATCCTTAAGTACTTAAGAAGAACTAAGAATATGTTACTGATCTTTGGTAATGGAGAACTCCAAGTCCAAGGGTATACAGACTTGGACTTCATGTCCGATGTAAATGATTGAAAGTCGACATCTGAGAGTCTACTTTTGTGCAATGATGGAGCTGTCAGTTGGAAAAGTTTCAAGCAGACAGTGATAGCAGATTCCACCATAGAAGCAGAATACATCGCTGCATCAGAAGCTACAAAGGAGGCATTCTGGTACAAAAAGTTTGCCATAGAGATCGAAGTGATGCCATCAGATGCCATTCCTCTATATTGCGACAATAATGACACCATAGCCCTTGCTAAGGAGCCGAGGTCTCACCAAAAATCAAAGCACATCGAGCGGTGATACCACCTCATCCATAATTATCTCGAGAACGGTTATGTCAAGGTCAAGAGAGTCGACTCCGTAGATAATGCAGCAGACCCACTTACAAAGCCATTGAACTAGTAGAAGATCGAAGCCCACCTTGAGAAGATGGGACTTAGAATTGTAGCCAATTGGCTTTAGGTTAAGTGGGAGTTTGTTAGATATGTATGCCTTAGAAGCCAGAATTGGCTGACACTTGTAATACACTTCTAGGGGCAAAATTATAATTTTGACTATAAATAATAAAATTAGTTATTTTCTATCACATATGTACATTTAGTGTCTGTGATACATTCCTTGAGTTAATGGTAATGATAATTCTTATTTTCAAGAGTTAAAAATTTAAGATAAGAATTTTCATTATTATCTCATTAAATGCTCCTGACCGTAGGATCATCATGAGGATGGTGATTGATCCAGAAGGTTAGTGTACAATCACTTTTTTATAGTAGATGAGTCTTAAGTATACGGTGTAAAGACATTGGAGCGAGAGTATAGGTACTCATTAGAGAATGAGGGCACCGAGCGTGACCACCTCAAGTAGTCATAAGAAAGTCTACCTTCTCGTCAATGACTGACTCGAAGTTGCAGTGGTGTGTTTGGTTCTTTGACCTGAGGTGCATCGATAGTTCACCTTGAGGGTGTTATAGTTTGACTACACCATGACTCGGTCTCCTAGCCATTCGGAACCCTGAGGTGTATGTTGGCTATAGCATGTTCATTGTAGAAATTGGATTGCACCAAGATGGAATCTATCTACCTCGGTGGATGAGGAGCAGCCCTATGATGATCATGAGAATCAAGTCCATAAGCCCATGGCCATGGCAGATAGTGAAATAATAGAAAGAGTTTCTATTAAGGTTTTCACATCGGACTTGAATCAAATGATTAAATCATATGATAGAAATTAGGGTTTGACGAGTTCACCTTAACCCTAATCTGATCGAAGCTCAAGATAGAAGAACTTAATCATACTAGTAGCTGCACCGAGAGGTTCTTTTTCAATTTTGATGGGTTGCCATCATATACTGCTAGGTGTCACTGATGGATTTTGGGAGCAATTAGAATGATTTAGATGATCGATCATTCTAGTTGTCTGAATCAGAAGAGTTCTGATCCATCGAAAGGAGTTTCGATGATGTTGATGATGGAGATCATGACATATCCCATTACCATATAGAACTGAACCTAACTAGATCACACAAATAAGGGTTTGGATCTAGATATCATCAATTGGACTAACCCAGTTCAATTGATTTGAATTAGATTCAATTTGGTTCAAGAAAATCATGCTAGCACACGATTGAACCTAACATTCTTCTTTTTCTATCATTAAAAGTTGTCTTGACTGAGCCAAATGAGTTTGTGCTCACTCAGGTATCTTTATCTAGTCTGACTGGAATTTGTCCAGGTCAGAAAAAGGTTGTCTTAATTTATGAGATAAATTTAAGACAACACCTATCATTTTCCATCACCTGCTAATTCTTGTCCTTTAACTTTGGTCAAACATTGACCTTTGATCCTTGGACATCTATCCATATGTCATGCACTTATTGGAGAGTAGATAAGGGCTTGTCCCCTCATTGAAATTTGGAAAGGAAGAGGTGCACACCTAGGATGGCGTGCGCCCATGGATAGGGATGCCTGGAGTCCCATACGGATGGGACTCCAGGTTGCTTCTTGGATTCAAACTAGGTGACCCTTACCTATAGACTTTGATCAGTCTTAGGCACCATCTAAGGATGAATCTATGGGTCTCTCATCTGATTGGATCAGATGATGTCATCCCACCAATAAGATTTAGATTTGATTATACGAAGCAACGTGATTAGTCGGGGTAATGTGGCACTGCATGGCACAGCAGGATCTATATAATGACCTATCTGTGCCCAACTTTGATAGAAGTTTCTCCTAGCCATGCTCCAAGACTGCTCCTCTCCCTCCTCCATACCACCTTTTTGATCTTCTCTCTCCTCTCTATGCCCAAGGAAAGTTGGGCTTCAAATTAATGTGATTCAAGCAAGAAAAGGCTGACGAGAAAGGAAGAAGGTAGCACTGCTGTAGAGACGACAGCAGATCTTCCAAAGGAGTTTCGAAGATCCTCTAAATTAGATCTAGATCTAATTTTTGGAGATGTGATAAAGAAGGAGAAGATCTTCATATCTAGTTTGAGTGAATATTGGTAGAGGCCAGGCGCTTGCATGGCTAGATCCAGAACCTCAGACAATCAACAGGATCATCAAAGGATAATCAAATTACCTAGAATCAAGATAATATTAATTTAGATTTAATTTAATTTAATTTTCTTATTTATTAGATCATAAAATCAAATCTAAAAAATATCAGATTTGATTTAGATCTAAAAAGAAAATTTTAAAATATGCCTCTTGATCCAATCAAATTGGAACGAACCTAACCCGAGAAATTAGGATTTTTCCTTCAAAGAGGATAAGCCCGTGGTGGTTTTTTTCTTTGAAAGGTCAACCACCTGTATTTGGAGAGCCTTCACCATGGTCTCCAACTTATTGTTGCGCTACAGCACTTCTTCATAGTGACGCTCCATATCGAAGCAAATTTGATTCAGTTGAGCAGTAATCTCACCTCGAAGGGTTGCATCCTTACCCTCGATATCCTCCACTCACCCTTCAACCTCAGCTATTTGGGCCTCATACTTCCATAGTCGGTTGTTAGTGGAGATAATCAGAGATGCAATCCATAGCCCTTGTAGGAAATCATCAACTGGATGCGCTTCATCCATTACCGTGCCTCCTCCTGAGGCAAGATTGGGATCCAAGGTCGAGGATGATGAATCCCCCATTCCCACCATGGATGTTGATGTAGAGGTCGTCTTCTTCATTTTTAGTATCGCTATGATACCAACTTTCACATATGAAGGGATCTCAGAGCAAATCCCAATAATGTGCAGCTTGGTTAGCTCTTCATAGGATAGAAGAGAATCGATCAGCCTCCCTAGCATGGAAACCTAGTCTCTATGACTTAGGCCACACCCAAAAATAATAGAACATAGCGAAATGTGACATCAGGAAACACCATAAAGAAGAAGAAGAAATAAGGAGGAGAGAACTTTTATTAAATAACCACTCGTTGGTTTACAATAGAAGCTCTCCCAGTCTCTCAATTTCTCACTGATACAAGAGGATCCTTAGATGATCTCTTTCTTTCCCTCTTTGATCTCCAACCCCACCCTTGAGTGTCCTTTTATATAGGAACAACCCCAAGTTACAAGTCCCTCATGAACTCAAGTCTCTAAGTACAAGATAAGGATAAACTCAGAATCTCCATTCCCATAGGACTCTGCGTAGTCAGATTAAACTATCAAGTTTGTGACTCAAACAAACTCAGATTGCAATGAAACTTAATCCATTGGATTCAGAACGAAAAATCCTTTAAGATAATACCTACCCACTTTGAACCAACTTCTGTGGAGTTCCCAGAATATCACACAAAGTCATATGGGTAAACTACATTTTGTTACACCTCATTGCACTAGCTTCTTTGCTGACCAACATACATCTCGAAATAAGTGCCCTCAGCTCCATTCTCTTGAGTACTCCTTGTAGATCTTGTACACATTTCTTCAAATAATTCTAGGGCTTAGATTTGGTCTCTAAGTTATCCAAATCTCAAGAGAGTATAGTCAGACCTCGAATCCGTCCAGCAATCTGATCTGGTTTGCACCTTGATCCGTGTCTAGTCCAGCCCCGATTCGAGGAGCCATGATAGGTTGATTAGTATTAGAGGCTCCATGTGGACTCTCTATAGAGGCTGGATATGTGTGCAGCTATAGCATGATGGGATAGCATCTTTCAATAGATTCGGATTATAGAGTTCATCTACCCGCACATAGGTACTATGTTCTGAACATAGATTGATCAGTAAATATGATTTACTGATCAAAAGTATTTTATTTTTCTAATGCATATTAACCTATCAAAGATCCTGAGTAGGATTTTATGATTACATCATTAATGTATATCATTAACTTTAGATTAATTCTGATTCTGCTATAGTTAATTTTCGAAAAAGTTTCAAAAGGCATGTCCTAAACCCTACTAGGTTTCCTTCATGTATCATAGACACTTTATACATAATGTGATAGAATAAAATAATTATTTATTAATTTTAGACTAAAATTATAAAAATGCCTCTAGAAAGTATTTTACAACTATCGTTGAATCTGGCTTCTAGGGCACACATCTAGCAGTGCTCCTGCAGAAGAAACCTGATCTAAGATCAGCCGCCCAGCCCTGACCTGCTAGACCTCCACCATCACTACTACCATCTCGGATACTTCAAAACCATCGAGGATCTTTGCCTCCTCTGAACTTGCTATGATGCTCCATGGATCAATCATCTCTATCACCCCCAAAGCTTCACAAATCCATGCTCTAGTCGAATTGCTAAATGCATCCTCAACTACTTCCCCAACTTCTATAATCAAAGGACGTATAGTCACTTCTTCAGCCTTCCTTCGATCATTACTTCTTGAAAAACCTCTCTTCATCCATCAAAATAGTCCCATGCTGCCCATCTTTCTAGAGAACCCTCATCACCTAACCGTCATACATCCCGATCTTTCTATCAAACTTCTTAAATCCTACCTTCAAACCGTTGTTCTTCATGATCAAATCGAATCAAAAAATAGCAAATAGGTAAATCTAAAAATTACCTTGATTAAGGATGGTGGATAGCAGCCCTTAGATCTCTTCCTTCTTCACGAAACCTAAAAAAAAAAAATCTTGGATCTAAACCTCACTGTTGATCTCTACTGAAATTTAATCTTCTTCCTCCTCTATGCTCAATCGAGCTCTAACGCACCATCAGGCTCTCATGCACAACTCTAGCTCTGATACCAATTGTTGAAACTTGATATCGATAGCTCTGATACCAATTATTGGAAAACCATGGTACCGCTCTAATATCATATTGCAAAAATTCAAAATCTTTAGTATGGACCTAAGGAGACCTTTGACATTCTCTAAAGATAGTGAACCACCGATCCACCACCTGATTCTATGATGGGGCACCTCCATCCTAGGGCTTAAGGAAGGTGCCCCCCTCTCTATGTCTTCTTCAAGAACCCTAGGGCGGCAACACTAGAGAGAAGAGAGATGAAAGATTGAGGGAGAAAATAGTTTAGCAATTATATTTCTTATCCTATACGTGAATGATATTCTCTTAGTTAGGAATGACATCCCCATACTATAAGGAATAAAAGTATAGTTGTCATCTCAATTCTCCATGAAGGACTTGGATAAAGGATCCTATATTCAAGGGATGAAAATCTATAGGGATAAATCTAAGAGGATGCTTAAGTTATCACAGTCCACGTACATAGATATTGTATTGAAGAGGTTCAGCATAGAGAATTCTAAGAGAGACTATCTTTCGATAGGCTATAAAATTTCTCTCTCTAAGAAAGATTATCCGACAACTCCTAAAGAGAGAAAGTGTATGATTAAAATTTCATATACTTTGGTAGTGGGATCTATCATGTATGCTATGACATGTACGAGACTCGATGTGCATACTAGGAATAGTGAGTAGATACCAATCTGATTCAAAAAAAAACTACTGAAAGGTGGTGAAAATCATCCTTAAGTATTTGAGAAATATTAAGGATCAGTGGCTTATTTATGGTGAGTTAGATTTGAAACTTATGGGGTTCATAAACTCTAGTTTTTAATCTGATCACGATGACAACAAGAGTGTGTTGGATTATATCTTTATCCTAAATGATGAAGCCATCTACTAGAAGAGTTTCAAGCAATACACTATGGTAGACTCAGTATGCAAGGCGAAGTATGTTGTAGCATCAGATGCTGCGAAGAAAGCTATGTAGCTAAGAAAGTTTATCACTGATCGTGGAGTAGCATCCTCTCTAGAAAGTCCAATCCTACTCTACTACAATAGCACTGAAGCAATTGTCAGACGAAGAAACCATAGGCACACTAGAAGATGAAGCACATACTATGCCGTAACCACCTGATCTAGGAGATCATGGATCGAGGTGATGTTGACCTTCAGAAGATCGATAAAAAGGAGAACCAAGTCAACCCCCTCACTAAAGCCTTGCTGGTAAAGGAGTTCGATGACCACAAGTCAAAGATGGGTATTAGATACTATACCGAGTGGTTTTAGAATAAGTGAGAGTTATTGAAAAATATGTTCTAAAGCCAATCATCAGTCTATCGATGGTTGAACTATCTATGTAAATGCAAATGATTTATTATTAAATAAAATATTTATTCTGATATTTTTCATCATAAATCTACATCTTCTAATGAATTTTTATATTGTGATGAAGTTATTAGAACTATTTAGATTCAATAAAGAGAGAATGTATTGATTAGTCCTTAAAATTATTTACGATCAAATGATATGTTGTTAATTAGAACGATAATGTTTGTCAAGTGTAGGTCATTGTGTGCCATATTGGTTGGTTGTCCTCTTAATCAAAGAGTGTGAAGATACTGGTATGGCATACAGGTAAGATGTAGAGGTACATCATCACTGAACATGACTAACTCTAAAGCATTCTACTATCAAGAATTGCTTTGATGGGATATGGGTATAAGTGTCCCTCTGAACTGAGATCACCATGGTAGCTTACAAGCAACTCATTATGCTTTGATGCCAAACTACATGAATTTTTAATTTAGTGATGAAAGATTTTTTAGCACAACCAAGTACTTAAAAAGTTGATGAGTGATCAAGATGGGATTGACAAGAGTTTAGAGATAATGCATCACTATATTTCAATTTAGCAAAACCTTGACTAGAATAATCCATGAGATGAATTTGGTATTTTAAAATATAATATAGATGACCTAATCATGGTTGATAGATAAATCCTGAGTTATTCTTTAAGCATTTTGGTCAAGGGGATGAATTGTATGAAAACTATATCTATATGGATTCTAAGAGTGTTATTTTATATATTCGACCTATCCGACCGTCGGGTACCATTACTAGATGTTCACTTCGATGGATATAAAAATTTATTCTTATACTATGGGCTTAGATTCGGACCTATGGGGTCACACACATTAGAGGTCTCGATCTGATCGGATAGTTAATCAATGATTAAGAATCCTTTTAGGGTTAAACATTCAATATGATTGATGTTTGACCTAGTACAAGTATTACAAGAGGGGTTAGCAATCAGATTACTAAATGGCTCAATCTTATTGAGTTAAAGGATTGAGATCAAGTCTAACTGAATAAGATACAATTAGATTTAGTTTGGGCTTGATTGGATCAAGTCTAATTGGTTTATCAGATAAGCCAATTGTAAGGAAGAACAATTTTCAGTTAAATTAGAACTTGAGTGCACCTAATTTTTAATTTAATTAAAAATTTAAGTTAAGATTAAATTAAATTTAATCTAATTTAATTGGGCTCCTAATTAGATTAGGAATACCATTTATTAGGTTGCATCAAAATCTATTTTAATTGGGCTAAACAATTTGTTTGAATAGTCAAAGCAAGAAGTCCTAGTTGGACTAGGACTCCTTCCTTGCACCATTTTCTCTTTCTCTACGCCACACCCTTGTGTTTTGGCATGTGATATCTAATTCCTAGAGAGGCTCCATGCCAAAAGAGAAGCCCCTTGCACCCTATAACCCTTTTGGATGGTTTGTGGTTTTGGAATAGGTCAAAAATAGCAAGAAGTTTTGATCTCAAACTCTATTTGATAAAGTTTTACAAACCCAAAATTGTTATCCATTATGACTCCAATTATTCTAATTTTTTCCTAAAATTTTCATGCGAGAAAGAGAAATTCCTTGTGTGCCAAATATCTAGAATTCATGCCAATTAAAAGGGAGGAGGCACCCAAGAGTTGGGCACCCCAATTCATGTCCTGTTTGGATACTCCTTGTAGGTGTTTGACCTAGACATGAACTCTTCTCTAACTCTCTATTTAAAAAAAGTTAAGATATGAAATTTTTAGAAGTTTTACATCTAAGAGAGGGGACTTGGCGTGAGTACCTTGGGCGCAAAAGACTTGTGGGTGTATGATTTTATAAAGGCATAATTTATTGTGCCTAGGTGAGAGGAAAGGCCTAAAGAAGAAGGCTCTTCTCTAGGGTTTATGTTTTAAATCTTTTTCCATCAGTTTTTTGAAAGAAAAATATGAGAAAAAAAGGTTTTTTCTATATCTTCCTTTTTCCTTTGATCCTTGAAAAGTTTAAGTCATTTGAAGGAGGAGAATTAGCATCAATTATCAAAGAAGGATTAGCGCAGTGCTAGCATACTGTGCTAATTTCCAAATTGCTGGACTTTAGATCATGATCGGGGCTTCGTATAGATTTTCATAGAGGCTGAATGCATGTGCGGCTCAAAGTGATAATCTTAGTCTCAGATCAGTAATTAGAGATTAAAATCCATGAATAAGGTATTGGGATTTGATCTCAATTCTAGATTAGATCAAATCTAATTTTTCCTGTTTGAAGTTGATATGATCAACATCATTATTTTTGTTCTTTATTTAATTTTTAGATTTATATGCATGCATAAATCATATCATTAGATCCTAGATCTAGGATTTATTTGCATATTTTATAGATTAATTAGTTTAAGCTATAGCTTTTGCTATTAGAATTTTGAAAATGTTTCAAAATATATGCTAGAAATCCTAGATTCTTCCTGCATCTAGCACCAAAGAATAGGGAGTTGCTTGCAAGCCACCATGGTGATCTCAGGTCCAAGGAATACTTATATCCATATTTCATCAGAATAATTCTTGACAGTAGAATGCTCTAGAGTTAGTCACGTTCAGTGATGATGTATCACTACATCTCACTTATATATCATACAAGTATCTTCACATTCCTTGGTTAAGAGAACATCCAATCCATATGGCACACAATGACCTTTACTCGATAAATTCTTTATTTATCGAATCTAAATGGTCCTAAGAACTTCATCACGACACAGGAGTTCATTAGAAGATGTTCATTTATGATGAAAAAATATCAGAATAATTTTTTATTCATTAATAAATCATTTACATTTACAATATTAGCACAACCATCAATAGGTTGATGATTGACTTTGAGACACATTTTTTAATAGTTTTGTTCTTAAAGAGGTAGGCCGATGATCCTTATTCTTAAACAAGGGGGCTCAAAAAACTCTTGTTCTTAAATAAGAGAAGTCAAAGAGAAGCCTTATTCTTTAATGAGGCAGGCCAACGATCCTTATTAAATAAGGGATGCCGGAGAACTCTGATTCTTAAACAAGAGAAGTCGAAGAGAAGCCTTGTTCTTAAACAAGGCAGGGTGGCGATCCTTGTTCTTAAATGAGGGGGTCCAGAGAACTCTTATTCTTAAATAAAAGAAGTCGTCAAGAAGCCTTGTTCTTAAATAAAGCAGGCCGACAATCCTTATTCTTAAATGAGAGAGGCCAAAGAATTCTTATTCTTAAATAAGAAAAGTTGAAGAGAAGTCTTGTTCTCAAATGAGATAGGCTAACAACCCTTGTTCTTAAACAAGAGGGCCCAAAGAACTCTTGTTCTTAAACTAGAAAAGTCGAAGAGAAGCTTTATTCTTAAACGAGACAGGACGATGACCCTTGTTATTAAATGAGAGAGGCTGGAGAACTCTTGTTCTTAAATAAGACAAGTCCAAGAGAAATCTTATTCTTAAACAAGATAGGCTGACAACCCTTATTCTTAAATGAGGAGGCCCAGAGAACTCTTATTTTTAAATAAGAGAAGTCGAAGAGAAGCCTTATTCTTAAACAAGGTAGGCCGATGACCCTTATTCTTAAACAAGGAGGCCCGGATAACTCTTGTTCTTAAATAAAAAAGTCAAAGAGAAGTCTTGTTCTTAAACAAGACAGGCCGACAATCCTTGTTCTTAAATAAGAGAGGCAGGAGAACACTTGTTCTTAAACAAGAGAAATTAAAGAGAGGCCTTATTCTTATACAAGATAGGCTGACAATCCTTATTCTTAAATGAGAGGATCCAAACTCTTGTTCTACAAGAGAAGTTAAAGAGAAGCTTTGTTCTTAAATAAGATAAGCCGATAACCCTTGTTCTTAAATGAGGGGGCCCAAAGATGACCCTTATTCTTAAACGAGGGGCCCCGAAGAACTCTTGTTCTTAAATAAGAGAACCTTTTTTCTTAAACGAGGCAGGACGATCCTAATTCTTAAATGAGGGGGCCCGAAAAACTTTTGTAATAAGAGAAGTCGAAGAGAAGCCTTGTTCTTAAACGAGGCAAGCTGACGACCATTATTCTAAAATAAGAAAAATTGAAGAGAACTTCTCATTCATTTTATTATTCAAAAAAAAAATGTTACTGCATGTCCTCGACAGGTCCGAATTAGAATGCTCCCTTCGTCCGAATACGGTCTGGTATGAACTTGGAAGCAGGAGAATATGTGTTGGGGGTAAAATCATTCTCGCCAAAGGCATGGCCATTTTGAACATTTTCGATCCTTGCCAGGTGATCAACCAACTTCAAGCTTAAAAAATCTACGATGACCTCTAGCTCCATCTGAGTTCGATATCATCTAAGTTCAGTGTCATCTGAGTTTAGCATCATCTGACCTCATAATTGATGACCTCCAATTCCATTTGAGTTCGGCATCATTTGAGATCGACATCATCTAACCTCACAGTCGATAACCTCCAGCTCCATCTAAGTTTGGCATCATCTGAGTTCAGCATCATCTGAGTTTAGCATCATTTGACCTCATAGTATGACCTCCCACATTCTATTTTTTAAATTTACACGACTGCCTTATGATAGCTGCCACGACTTAGATAAGGCAACTTAATCATCTCTTCAATGACATTTCCTATGAGGCAAGATATAACAAATATATCCCTCTAAAGTAGAAAACAATAGGCATATCTTGCCAAATATGTCAAGACAAATTGTTTGATGGTTCTTCAGCCTCTACGTATAAATAAAGGCCTACAGGAGACCTCTAAGGTATGAAAACATCTCTCTCACTAAATGCCCACTCTTTCTCATTTGTTCTACAAATTTGACTTATCAGAGCCAACTTTGGTTCGGAGACTTATTTTGTAGGTTCTGTCATAACGACGTGGTTGTAGTTTTCACACAACAATATGGTTGTAGTTTCTTTAAATATTATAGACTATGATGTATGCCACATTCTTATCAATAATGGAAGCTCTGTTGATATCTTATTTTATGATGCTTTCTTCAAAATATCCATACCTAATAGCCGATTGGGACCAATAAACTATCCATTGGCAGGCTTCACTAGCGATACTATGCCAGTTGAAGGAGTAATTACTTTACCTATGGTTATAGAATGATACCCAAGGCAGTTCAAGGCACAAGTTAATTTTCTGATGGTAAGAACTCCTTCCGCTTACAATGCTATTCTTGACCGACCTAGTCTAAATGCACTTCGGACAGTTGTATCAACTTATTACCTGAAAATGAAGTTTTCAACAAACTATAAGATTGAAAAAATTAGAGGAGATCAAGCCCTAGCCAAACACTATTATATGATTGCTTTGTAGGGGGAAGGTCAGTCAGATCCTTGCCCAGTGGACAGACTTGATGCCCACGATGATCTTACTGATGAATGGGGCGAACCTATGGAAGAGCTCATCTCCATCCCATTGAATGATAGAAAGGAGGATCATACTATCCAGATCGGCTCCAATTTGAAGGAGGAAGTCAGAGAGTAGCTTGTCACCTTCTAACAAAGAAATATCAATATTTTTGCTTGGATCCCAGCAGACATCCCTGAAATTGATGCTAAAGTCATGAAACATCATCTAATTGTCGATCCCAATGATCGACCAGTAAAGAAAAAAATGCGTAGCTATGCCTCGAAAAGATAGAAGGTAGTTGTAGAAGAAGTTGATAAGCTCCTTAAGGCTAGATTCATCCAAAAAGTCTCTTATCCAAATTAGGTCTCCAATATAGTCCTCATTAA
>QRFJ01003284.1:0-50120 GCA_006176705.1 Cocos nucifera
ACTGGTGTCTAGGAAAGTGGTTCAGGACGATATTCCAAGAAGATGGTTTCTAATTGGTTCCGTTAGCTTACCTAACCAAGCATAATTGGCGTCTAAGGCAAGCAACGGGGGGACTCCCACCGACCTTACACTTACCTGGCTAGTTGATTGGCTGATCCTACACTTGGAGGGCTTGAAGGTGACCTTGGCAGTTAGGAGCTGTCTAGATCTAGAACAACCTTTAGTCAGGATTGATTGACCAACTTGATTGCTAACCAACATCGAACCTAATTAAACTTAATTCTTCTCTCTCTTCTTAGTTCTAAGACTCCTTAGGACCTCATTTTTTTTAGAACTCTTCTTTCTTTCTTCTTCTTTCTCCTCTAAAAATAAAATAAAATAAAATAAAAATTAAATTTAACTAACTAAAAAATATTTAAAATAATAATTTAATTTAATTTAATTAATAAATAAAATAATTAATCTTTAATATAATAAAATAATAAAAAATATAAAAAAAATTTTAAAAAAATTTTGAACCACACGTTAAGATTGCACTAGTACATGCAGGTAGAAAATCACTTTACCCTAATCTAGTTGAAATCCAACCATAAAATTAAAAGGTTGAATTGTATTAAACCGATAACCAAATGGCTGAAATTTTAGAGAACCACCTAAGCAGATGAAAGAATACTTTATTCTTCCCTAACCCATCGACTTGTATCCAATTATCTGAAATTATGCTACCACTAGAGATCAAGCCGACCACAATCCAGATGCTCCCATCTTTAAACCAATGAAGATCCTTATAAACATCTGGATGAATTCTTAGAAATCTGCTCTATGGTGAGAATTCAAAATTTAACTAATGATGCCCTTAGACTAATTTATTTCCCTTATCATTAAAAGACAAAGCCAAGTACTCTTGGATAATAAGAAGACCAATTAAAACTTGGCTGACTTGCAAAGTAAATTTCTTAAAAATTTTATCCTATAGGCCGAACCAATACTATAGGCGAGCTATCACTAGATTTGCTCAGCTTCCAGGGGAACAGATTCACGAGTCATGAGAGAGACTTTAAGAACTCTTAGAAAAGCCCACACCATGGTCTTTCTAAGTGCAAATAGTTCAAGCTTTCTATGAGGGTTTAGGAGATCAATACAAACAGATAGTAATTGCATCCTATAGCATCATGAACAAGAGTGAGGATGAAAGCCTATACCTTATGAAATCCTGAGGAAAACTCAATTAACCATGCTTCGTTGCCTTTCCACCAAACCTGGGTAATCCATGAATTAAACATCTAGAATCTAGTCATAAGACTAATTTAAATTTGATAAATAAAGTAGACTTTCTTGCTTAGAAATTAGATCAAGTCCTAACCCTAGGTCAACAATCTCCTACATAATTCACATCATCTTCTAATTATCAGGAGATTTGTTCAATCTATGCTAAGCCCAACCCATCATGTGAGTGAATGTCCTATGACTGCACAGTTTTCATCTTTTATCCAAGAACAAGTCCAAGCTTGCTAAAGGATACTCCAAGCCGTTAATGATCCATTTTCAAATTCATATAATTCTAGATTGGAGTAACCATTTAATTTTTCTTGGACAAATCCCAACAGACTCAGGCTCAGACCCAAATTTTATTGAGCAAAATTATCAAAATAGACCTCAATACCAAAATTATGCCTATAATAATGGTCAGCCTAGTCAGCCTTTCCAGCCATCATATTATAATCAACCCTCATATCCACCTCCTCAACAGACCAATCTAGCTGATGATAGATTTAACCAACTTCAACAATTGATTCTGACTCAACAGCAATCTATCGCCAGACTAGAAGCTCAAATAGGATAATTAGTTGAGTCTAACATGAGGAGAGAACTAGATCAACTACCGAACCTACCAATTTCAAACAACCCACCTAATGACCACCAACCACCTGGATTAAATTATCAATCTAATGTTTCATCTAAGAATCTTCAATTTGAGAATACCAAAGTAATTCCTGAACTTAAAAGCTATAGGATTCTTATGGACCCATACCAAGATCCAGGTGAGAGAGGCTAGTACTGATGCTAGCCAAAATAAAAATTTAGAGGAACTGGTTAGTACTGAGACTAACCACATAGAAGAACCCGAGCCAGGAATTAGTACTGATGCTAGTTCCAGTTTAAATGAGATAGAAATAGGGGAAAAGAGAATAGATGATTTACCCGAGACTTATAAACCTAATGTCCTATTCCCTTCAACCCTAGAAGCCGGTTCTTCTTATAAAAATCAAAAGGCATGTAATGAAATGTCAATGGAGTTGTTTAAGCAAGGATCACATTAATTTATCTTCAAAATTAAAACCGTCTTTAGTCACCATTCCAGCACCCATTGAATCAAACTTAACTCCTAAAACTCCATTCATGAGCATTTTAGAAGAAACAAATAGGAGAAATTCTTAATAAACATGGGTCTGAGAATGGAATCACAAAATTATATCCCTAAAATTAATAATGAATTATATCAATAATGGGATTATAAATCAACTTTCTGAGATTGGCAATCCAAAAACCATTAGAATTTGTCAATCCAATATTCGACACAGGATAGTGAGCTTGCATTGTGTCTGGCTGAAGACGGTAAACTTAGCGCTTGTTGGAAGGCAACCCAATATTTAGTTTTTATCTAATTTATCTTTTTAGTTTATTTTTTTAGGATAATTTGAATAAGTTGGAGGGAGAGCTCAAATTTTCAAAGGCATGTGCTGGACCAAAAATATACTTAGTTAGGTGTATTCTTCATGTTCTTTATTACACCCTTTATTTTTTCTTCTCCATTGAGGACAATGTCGATTAAGTTGGGGGGGAGAAAAATAAAAATTTTAAAATTTTAAGTCCTCAAAAAAGTTAGTATTTAGTATTTAGACACCTTGATTATGCTTAAGAATCGAATTAAAACTAAGCATTTTTAAAAAGAAAATTGATGCACAGATTAGAGAATCTATGAGATATTGAGGAATCAAGTATTAAGAAAATTCAATAAAGAGTTAAGTCTAGAACATAAAAAGTTTTTCCTTGGAGCATTTCTAATTATTTCTACTAGCATCAAAGAAAAGTCTACTTTTTATAGGCTTGTGTAGGGTAACTATACGTTTCTTCATATAAAAATTTATTTTAATAAAATAGTTTCCAAGTACTTCTCACTGAGTAACTGGGCCTCTTTGCCTAAGTAAGCATTGAGTTTTGCATCAAAAGGTGGGAAGGGCAAAGAAGCTCGTTGTAAAGCTAGTCTTAACTCGTAGCCTATTTGATTCGAGCTAGTAAGCCTGAGGGGTATTCTATATCTAGTGCCCTAAAGCCAACTGGTTTGGGAGTCATTGGCCCAAGACTCACTACATGGATCAAATAGAAAGCTTAAGAGATTAAGATACTCAATAGTGGTACAACGTTAAAAAAAAAAAAAAAAAAATATTGGTTTTCCATTGAGTAATCGGGTCCCGTTGTCTAAGTAAGCAATGATATTCATGTTAAAAAGTAGGCATTGTAAAAATAAAAATTAATAAATGAAGGACGAAAGTAGCAATATACTTATCTATATGAAAGTTTCGACAAATCAGAGATAAAGATCGAATAATTTAGAAAAAATTCAGAAAAATTTAATGCTCTTTACTTAATTTTTCTATTGATAAGTATTAATACCCCAATGATATGTCTCACTTAAGCTCTACTAAATGTCAATAGCCATTTTGAAAACTACTTAGGTAAAATTCGAAACTCTAAAGTTAAAAATATATTTAAAACTAAATTCTTTCTTTACTCGAGGATGAGCAAAGCTTATGTTGGGGGGTGTGATAAGTACCATAAATTCATCAATAAAAGTATTAATTTATCAATTAATTTATATTAATTTTTAATAATTATTAATTAATTGATACATATTTTTGAGATATTCATATTTTTATTAATTAAAAAATTAATTATAAAATAATAAAAATTAAAAAATAAAATTTTATAATCAATGGAAAGAGCTCATTTTTTTTTATCGTAACGAAATAAGTTTGGAGCAAAACGGAGCTAAAATAGAAAAAATATGAATTTCTAAAGAAATAAAATAAAATTTTAAATTAAAAAATAACATATGGCTCAAACGGCTCAAGCTGCCATGCCGCAGCAGCTGGCACGTCCAAACGCGCCGAGCCAAGCTAACCAAGCCAGTGTGCCAAGCCATCCATGCTAGTCGACTCAAGCCCAGAAGCCATCAACCGGTCTATAGCACAGTGTGGACCGCCAGCTCAGCAGACACCGACGAATCAGAGCTTGCCCCGTGATGGACCTAGACCGCTAAAGGGTTTACAAAAAATTCATCGTGGCTCACAGGGGCATTTTGGTCTTTTCATCTATCAATAGAAGGTGCTGATTGATTGCGGTGCACGATGTGGCCTGTCCACGTGGTCCATGGGAACAGTAAACGTGCGATCGTACAGTGGTGGTTGTTTGCGGTCAAGATCGGATGGTCAAGTTTTTTTTCGATTGCTGATTTCATTCGGATCACCATCGGATGGCAGTGCTTGATTCCAGCTTCGATCCGATGGTCCAGAAGGCCCCCGACGGCGATCAAACTCTCAAGCGCATGATCAACGGCGTAAATTCCTCCATCAAGCATGATCCAATGGTCAAAAATTAATCCGACTTGATTTGGGCCATTACATGTCTTTTTTTGGTATTTTTGAAAGCATCGGATCACCATCCAATGGCCAAAATTAAAAGAACTCAATAGGGGCTATTTTAATCCAAATTTCACTCAGATTTCTTCCTATTTTCATGATTAAAACAACCCTTAGTCCCACATTGCCTCTAGAAAAAATATCTAGCCTCCCTAGCTCTACAAAAAGGACCCAGGCCTTCAGAAATCAACATCTTCAGTCAAGGTGAAGCTTTGGTATAGGGTGAAGCTAGGCTATGGGTTAATGGCTACTTCAATGCAATTAGTGCCGAGAAGAAGAGCGGGGCTTCTACACCATCTTTCCACCAATACCGATCCAAGATCACAGATCAGCCTATTTTATTTATTTTTATTTTATGTATTTAAATTATGAACTTTTTAATATAATATTTATTTTTATGCTCTTTAATTTCATTTTTTTTATTATAATTTAGTTTTTCTACTTTAAATTATTGCTTTTTATTTTATTGCAAGTAGATGCTAAGATCTAACTAGTAGATCTTAGTACCAAGTTTAAATTTCTGCACCTTTTAATTTTCACTTTTTATTTTTTGACTTCACTTTTGATCCCAAAACTCTTCTTTTTTTTTTTGTAAAATCAAAGATTTTAAATCTAAAAAAACTACCTTTCCTGTGGATTCGACCCAACTCACTGCTGTCTTATATTTTTAGTTATTTTAAGAAGTCAAATTAAACTAATAAACATGGTTTCTTAACAACAACATCGCATTCCTATCAACTTTGGTCAAACATTGATCATTGACCCTTGGACATTTGTCCATGTGTCATGCACTTATTGGAGAGCAGATAGGGGCTTGTCCCTTTACTGGAATTTGGAAAGGAAGGGTCGCACGCCTAAGGAGGCATGTGCTCATGGATAGGGACGCCTGGAGTCCTATACGGATGGGACTCCAGGTTGCTTCTTGGATTCTACTTAGGTGATCCCTAGCCATAGACTTTGATCAGTCTTATGCACCATCTAAGGATGAATTAGTGGGGCTCTCATCTAATTGGATCAGGTAATGTCATTCCATCAATTAGATTTAGATCTGATTGCATGAAGCAACACGATAGGTCTGGATGATGTGGCACTGCATGGTGCAGTAGGGTCTATAAATAAATCTTGTCTACGCCCAACTTTTTATGAGTTTCTCTTAGCCCATGCCCCAAGGTTGCCCCTTTTCCTCCTCCATGCCATCTTCTAATCCTCTTTCTTCTCTCCACGCCCAAGGAAAGTTGGGCTCCAATTTGGTGTGATCCAAGCAAGAAAAAGTTGACGAGAAAGGAAGAAGGCAGCACTACTGCAGAGATGATTGTTGATCTTCAGAAGGAGTTTTGAAGATCCTCCAAATTAGATCCAGATCTAATTTTTGGAGAGGTGATAAAGAAGGAGAAGATCTCCAGATTCAGTTCGAGTGGATACCGGTAGAGGTCAGGCGCTTGCATGGCTAGATCCAGAATCTCAGGCAATCAACAGGATCATCAAAGGATAATCAGATTATCCAACATCAAGGTATAAATTAAATTAGATTTAATTTAATTTATTTTTATTCATTAGATATAAAATATCTTAGATCTGACATGGATACTTGAGAGAAATTTTTAAAATATCTCTCTTGATCAGATCAAATCTGAACGAACATGATCCAAAAAATTAGGATTTCTCCTTCATCTGATATCAGCATCAGGTTCTCTAAATTATTTAGATCTAATTTTTAATTTATTTTGATTTAAAAATTATATGATTTTATATATCACATGAGATATGATTAGATCTAAAATCAAAAAAAATTAAAATTAAATAATATAGGTCTAAGTTCTACAATATGCATGACTAGTTATAAAATAGAATATTTCTATATGTAGTCTTGCATGATCATGATTTATTTAATTAAATTATAATTTTAGATCTATTTATTTTTTATTTTTTGATGATTATAAATATTATAATAAAATTTAAAAAATAAAAAATAAAATTATTTAATTTTTAGATCATATGAGATATGATGAATGCATGTTTAGACTAGTTGTAGAATAGTTCTACATAATTATCTAGATTAAAATTTATTTTGATGTGATTAATTTAAATCTAATTTTTTAAATAATTATTAGATAATTTAGATCTAAAAAATATGCATGATATGATACATGAGATGTATGCAAAATATGTATTAAAGTTAGATCAATTTTTATATATGAGATATATGATGTAGATCTAACTAGTTTTGTAGATTTGTATTTCTGATTAAGGCATTCCCCTTGGCCGTCCGGTCATAAGAACAAAGTAGGGTTTAAATGCCCTCTCCTCCCATTCGATAAGATGTTCTTATGATGTGTAGGGGTGCTGTGTGTTCGTCCTTAATCAAAAATTAAAAACTTACTTTCTGCAAAATCTTAGATCCTAAAATCCTAGGATTTTATTTTTATATTTTATTTATGAACTCTAACTTAATTAAGAATTAAGATTATGAAATATTAATTAGATCTAAAATTGAGAATTTTAGATCTAAGACATATTCATAATATTGGGTTCGGACTTGGGTAGCTCAATTAGATCTAAGTGGTTGATCAAATCGAATCAAGAGTTGATTAGATGAGATCAACAATGCTTAAATTGATCAGCCTAATAGGATTAAGTCTGGGTCAAGATCAAGTCACGTGAGTGATCGATCAAGATAAGATCTAATTATGCTTAATGGTTAGAGTTTGGATTGTAGGCTAACCCGATTGGTTCTGGCTCAAATATTTGGTGTCTAAGATAAGTTTGGCAGATACGATCGATTGATTTTTAATTGAGAGCTACTCGACTCAAATGCATTCTTATCGAGTTAATGGCATATCCCTTCCATCGGTCTCACTTACCTGATCATGTTTGTTGACTTAGTTCTAATCTGAGGTGGTCAATAATCTGAGCTAACCCATGCCACTAGGTTAGTCATAATGGTTATGACTATGTCAAGTCTAGTTTAATGAGAACCTAAATCAAATCTTCTTAAGAAAAGATTAAGTCTAAGGTCTTCCACCATTGTAGATGTGCGGGCCCTTCCCGGGGTTGATTGTTCTCGACTGATTACAGTGGTTCAGTTGCACTAGAAAGATGCAACCATGTCTATTAGGCATTGGATGCTATGGGCTGAAGGATGGATTGGGCTCAATATTTTGGATATGGTGAGAGACTCAATTAGAAATTCAATCTGTGCAAATGGTGGGTCTACTTAACTAAGGAGTGGATCAATATTCCGGATACGGTGAGATTCATGAATTAGAGACCAAGTTTGGGTGCACCATGATTAGAGAATCATTGAACAAGAGTTGTTCACTCATTGGCTAACCCATCACCAATAACTATTAGGTGAGGTGATGAGTCAGTTGGTGGGACTGCACCATCCACTAGAAATTATTAATTATGGAGATTTTTGCATCTCTACAGAGAGAGTGTAGAAATCCAAAAAAATAGTGAAAGCTAATTTATTTAAAAAATAAAATTTCTAAATAAATTGGTTAAGTCTTAATTACAATATCTAACTAGAAACTTTGACTCTCTATAGAAAAATGTCTGCATCCGATCCACTAGCATGAATCCTGGACACCCATAGACTGACTGGACCAAATTACAAGAATTGGCTCTAAAACTTCAAAATTATTTTGGATTTCGAGAAGTTGACTCAGGTATTGGATCAGGACCCTCCCACCTTACCAGCCCATCTATCTTTTGAACAGAGAGCATCTCTGGATAAGTGGATAGACGAAAATAACAAGGCCAGTTATTACATGTTGGGCTCGATGTCTGATGAACTTTAGTGCCAACATAAAGATATTAGGACTGCTCGCTAAATGTTGGCTCACCTACAAGAAATATTTTGTGAACAGAGTCGCGCAGCCAAGTACCAAGTCACTAAACGACTTTTCAAGGCTAAGATGCATGATGGGCAGTCAGTCCAAGATCATTGTCTAATGATGATCAAGGATTTGGAAGAGCTTGAAAAGCTCGGAGTGAAGTTAGACTTGGATCTGCAGAATGACATAATTCTGCAATTTTTGATTGATGCGTATGGGCAGTTCATCATGAACTACCATATGCATAAACTTCAAAATTTCCTGGCCGAACTTGTGAACATGCTGGTTACTGCTGAGCTTTCTATGAAAGGTTCTAAAGGCTCAGTGCTTGCTATGGAATGGACTTCTTCTAAGAAAAATCTTTTGGAAAGAAGAAGAAGTCTGTGAAAAAGTAGAAGGTGGAAAGAGTAAAGAAGAAAAAGATAGAGTTGAAGAAGAAGGTCGCTAATAAAGAAAAGTATTTTCATTGCAATAATGACGGCCACTGAAAGCAGAACTGCCCTACATACCTGGCCACCTTAAAGAATAAGGAGGTAGATCCTTCTGGAGGTATGCTCGTTATTGAATCTAACCTTACGATTTCTTCTGCATCCAATTGGGTGCTTGACTCTGGTTCTAGTGCTCATTTGTGCACTTCCATACAGGATTTTGAGGATAGCAGGAGGCTGAGGGATGGTGAGATGATCCTGTGCAACGAAAATGGAGCAAGAGTTGCTATTGTGGCCGTGGAAACATACCCTCTTCAACTACCATCTGGTTTAGACTTAGTGTTAAAAGACTGTTATTATGTGCCTACAGCAAGCAGAAATTTGATTTCTATTTCTTACCTTGCATTAGAAGGCTATATAATTAGTTTTCTTAAGGACCATTATAACATTCTTTATGAAAGAAATAAAATTGCATAAGTGGTTTTCTTATTAACGGTCTTTATCAGTTACATATTGATGTATCTATTTTTAATATCGAGCAAAATGTGAATACCATAAAATGACCTAGGGATAGTCCAAATGATAGGTATCTATGGCACCTAAGACTAGGTCATATAGCAGAAGATAGGATTAACAAATTAGGAGAAAATTGGGCTATTGAGTCCATTGACTTTCAAGTCATATCCAATTTGTGAATCTTGTCTTCATGGCAAAATGACTAAGCTCCCTTTTGTAGGACATGGGGAAAGGGCCATGGATCTTCTTGCCCTAGTACATACTGATGTGTGCGGCCCATTTGATGTGCCGGCTAGAGGCAACTTTGTCTACTTCATAACCTTTACCGATGATTTATCTAGGTATGGGTATGTGTATCTTATGAGACACAAGTCTGAAGCTTTTGAAAAGTTCAAAAAATTCAGACATGAAGTAGAAAAGCAAACAGAAAAACCTATTAAGGTTCTTCGATCAGATCGAGGAGGTGAATACCTTAGTCAAAAATTTCTGAACTATCTCAAGAAAAATGGAATAGTCTCTCAATGGACTCCACCTAGAACACCTTAACTCAATGAGGTTTCAAAATTAAGGAATCGGACCCTATTAGATATGGTCCGATCCATGATGAGCTTCACAAACCTTCCTGATTTTTTTTGGAGATACTGTTTGTTATCTACAACATACTTATTGAATAGGGTTTCCTCTAAAATCATTCCTACCACACCGTATGAGATATGGCATGGTAAGAAATCAAGTCTGAGTCATCTCAAAATTTGGGATTGTCTGGCTCATGTCAAAAGATAACAAGCAGACAAGTTAGACTTTAGATCCTTCAGAACTCGACTTATAGAATATCCTAAAGAGTCATTAGGATATAATTTCTACATTTCAGAAGATCATAATTTGATTATGAGTTGACATGCCATCTTTCTTGAAAAATAGTTTATTCAAGATAGTGGCATTGGGATGAAGATCAACTCGAGGAGAAAGTCTTAAAAGAGCAACGGGCTAAGGACCAAATGGAACCAAATCAGGTTAAGCCAATCCAATCACTATCTCCTCCACCTCGTAGATCAAAAAGAGTTTTTCGTCCCCCTTAGAGGTACTTTGGTACTATTTCAGAAGAAGTAGAGAAAATGTTACTCGTAGGTAATGAGGTTCATGGTGGTGATCCCGAAACCTATAACGAGGTGATATCGGATATCGACTCTATGAAATGGTTAGAGGCAATGAAGTCAGAAATTGACTCGATGCACTCAAACTAAGTTTGGACCTTAGTAGATCCACCAGAAGGTATAGTACCTATTGGATGTAAATGGATCTACAAGAGAATGATTGGTGTAGATGGGAATGTGGAGACATTTAAAGCTAGATTAGTGGCAAAAGGTTACAGTCAATGCGAAGGCATTGACTATCAGGATACCTTTTTGCCAGTAGCTATGCTTAAATTCATCCACACATTGCTTGCTGTTGTAGCCTATTTTGATTATGAAATATGACAAATAGATATGAAAACGACATTCTTAAATGGATATCTTAAGGAAGATATTTATATAAAACAGCCATTAGGTTTCACATCAAGTGATGATGATCACAAGGTATGCAAGCTATAAAGGTTCATATATGGACATAAGCAAGCATCTTGGAGCTGGAATACTTATTTTAATGATGTAATCAAATTATTTGGTTTTATCAAGAATGAAGAGAAGCCATATATCTTTAAAAAGTTCAGTAGGAGCGCTATTATCTTTCTCGTATTGTACGTAGATGACATCCTCCTTATTGGGAATGATATTCCCATGTTGACCATAGTAAAAATGTGGTTATCTAAAGAATTCTCCAGGAAAGACCTAGGAGAAGCATCTTTTATTCTATGAATTAAGGTCTATAGAGATAGACCAAATAGGATGCTAGGACTTCCACAGAAGATGTACATAGAGAAAGTGCTAAAGAGATTTAGCATGGAAAACTCTAAGAGGAATTTGGTACCCTTCAAACATGGCATTTATCTTTCTAAGAAGATGTGCCCTAGCACACCTGAGGAAATTGAATGCATGAGCAAGATCCCTTATGCTTGAGCAATAGGGAGCCTCATGTATGCCATGTTATGTACATGACCTGATGTAGCCCATGCTGTGAGTGTCACAAGCAGATATCAGTCGAATCCAAGTGAAGAACACTGGACTTCTGTGAAATATATCCTTAAGTACTTGAGAAGAACTAAGGATGTATTGTTGATCTTTGGTAATAGGGAACTCCATGTCCACGGGTATACAGACTCGGATTTTATGTCCGATGTAGATGATCGAAAGTTGACATCTGGGAGTCTGTTTGTGTGCAATGGTGGAGCTGTCAGTTGGAAAAGTTCAAAGCGTACAGTGATAGCAGATTCCACCATGGAAGTAAAATACATCACTGCATTAGAATCTGCAAATGAGGCATTCTGATACAAGAAGTTTGCCATAGAGATCGGAGTGATGCCATCAGATGCCATTCCTCTATACTGTGACAATAATGGCACCATAGCTCTTGCTAAGGAGCCTAGGTCTCATCAGAAATCCAAGCACATCGAGTGGCGATACCACCTTATCCATAATTACCTCGAGAAGGGATACGTCGAGGTCAAGAGAGTTGACTCCGTAGATAATGCAGCGGACTAGCTTACAAAGCCGTTGGACCAACAGAAGATCGAAGCCCACCTTGAGAAGATGGGATATAGATTTGTAGCCAATTGACTTTAGGTCAAGAGAGAGTTTGTTAGATATGTATGCTCTAGAAGCCAGAATTGGTTGACACTTGTAATACACTTGCAGGGGCAAAATTCTAATTTTGACTATAAATAATAAAATAAATTATTTTCTATCATAAATGTATATTTAGTGTCTATGATACATCTCTTGAGTTAATGATAATGATAATTCATATTTTCAAGAGTTGAAAATTTAAGATATGAATTTTCATTTATTAACTCATAAATTGCTCCTAACCGTAGGATTATCATGAGGATGGTGATTGATCCGGAAGGTTTGTGTACAATCATTTCTTCATAGTAGATGAGTCTTAAGTCTATGGTGTAGAGACATCGGAGTGAGAGTATAGGTACTCATTAGAGAATGAGGGCACTGAGCGTGACCACCTCGAGCAATCATAAGAATGTCTACCTTCTCATCGATGATTGACTTGAAGCTGCAGTGGTGTGTCTGGTTCTTTGACTTGAGGTGCATCGATAGTTCACCTTGAGGGTGATATAGTTTGACTACACCATGACTCGGTCTCCTAGCCATTTGGAACCCTGAGGTCTATGTTGGCTATAGCATGCTCATTGTAGGAATTGGATTGCACCAAGAGAAAATCTATTTACCTCGGTGGATGAGGAGCAGCCCTATGATGATCATAAGAATCAAGTCCATAGGTCCATAGCCATGGCAAAGTGAAATAATAGAAAGAGTTTCTATTAAGGTTGACTTGAATCGAATGATTAAATCATATGATAGAAATTAGGGTTTGACGAGTTCACCTTAACCCTAATCTGATCAGGGCTTAAGATAGAAGAACTTAATCACACAAGTAGCTGCACTGAGAGGTTTAGTTTTAGTTTTGATGGATTGCCACCATATACTACTAGATGTCACTGGTGGATTTTGGAAGCAATTAGAATGATTTAGATGATCGATCATTCTAGTTAACTGAATCAGAAGAGTTCTGATCCATCGAAAGGAGTTTCGATGACGTCGATGATGGAGATCATGACATTTTCCATTATCATATAGAATTGAATCTAACAGGGACGCACAAATAAGGGTTTGGATTTGGATATCATCAATTGGTCTAACCCAATTCAATTGATTCGAATTAGATTCAATTAGTTTCAAGAAAATCGTGCTAGCACATGATTGAACCTAACGTTCTCCTGTTATTATCATTAAAAATTATCTCAACTAAGCCAAATGAGTTTATGCTCACTCAGGTACCTTTACTTGGTCTAACTGAAGCTTGTCCAAATTAGAAAAGGGTTGTCTTAATTTATGAGATAAATTTGAGATAATACCTACCATTTTTCGTCACCTGCTAATTCTTGTCCTTTGACTTTGGTGAAACGTTGACCTTTGACCCTTGGACATTTGCCCATATGTCATGCATTTATTGGGGAGCAAATTCTATCTTTCTTAAATGAACTTCTAAATTATGATGAAGTCTTTAGAATCATAATCAATCAATAAAGAAGGATTTATTAGATGGTTCTTAAATTATTTACGATCAAATGATAAGTTATTAACAAGAACGATAACTTATCAAGTGTAGGTCGATGTATGTTATATGCGTTGGTTATCATCGTAACCAAGTGATGTGGAGACATTGGTATGGCATCTAGGTGAGATGTAGGAGTACATCTACACTAACCGTGACTAATATAGCACTTTACTATCAAGAGTAGCTAGCTAAGGTCAATGGGTATAAGTGTCCCTCCGACCTGAGATCACCACAGTGACTTACGAGCAACTTACTATACTTTGATGCCGGACTGCCTATATTTTTAATACAGATTCAAAAAATTTTTGGATACAATCAAGTACTTATAAAGTTGGTGTATGAGTCGAGATGGGATTGACCACTCCTGATTAACTTCAGAAAGAGAATGACTCATTGTGTTTCGATTTAGCAAAACCTAGGCCTGGGTAATCCTCGTGAGGGGTCACGGGATTTACAAAATTTTGAGACATAATAAGAGATAATTTGTATGAGTATTTGACAGCATGCTCAAAGTCTTCTTGAGCATTATTGATCATAGGGATAAATTATACGGTAACCATAGGCCAGGGTTCTAAGAATGTTGCTTTGCATACATTCGACCTATCCGAATGTCAGAAATCGTTGGTAGATGGAAACTTCAATTGGTACAAAAATTGATTCTTATGCTACTGGCTTAGGTTCGAACCTATGGGATCATATACATTAGAGTTTGTAACTTGATCAGATGGTTAATCGATGATTGAGAATCATTCTAAGGTCAATCCATCAATATGATTGGTGTTTGACCTAATGCAAGTGTTATAGGAGGATCAATTAGCAATTGGATTGCTAATTAGCTTAATTTAATTGATCAATCAAGCTAAGATATAGTCTAATTAAATTAGATTCAATTAGAATTAGTTTGGACTTAATTAGATTAGGTCTATTTGGTTTATTGGATAAGCCAATTTTAAGAAAGAATAATTCCTTGTTTGACTAGGACTTGGATGCACCTAATTGATTTAGGATTTTAATCAGTTTTAAATCTTGATTTAATCTAATTTAATTTAGCTCTTATTTGGACTAGGATCACTCTTAATTGGATTACATTTAATCTTATTTAAATAGGATTTAAATTGGGTTCAAACCTATTTTGACCTAGTCAAATAAGAGGAGTCCAAGTTGGACTGGGACTCTCTCTCTTTCTCTTATGCCTATTTAACCCCATGCCTAATATTTAATTTGATATTTTTTCTATATTTTCCCATGCCTAATAATATTCTCCATGCCCCATAATTCTGAGTTTTGGCAGTTTGTTTTGATTTGGTCAAAACATAGTAAGTTGTTATTCCTTGAAAGAGTCCCATTGAATCAAAACTACTTCCCTCTTATGCGCCATAATTCTCCATGCCCCACACTTTTGTGTGCCATTTTTTTGGGAGGTTCCACACAATTTTCCCTTCCTTTCACTATGAATAACTCACCAAAAAAAGATTGGGAGGCATCCAAGGGCTGGATGCCTCCAAAGAATCCCTGTTTGACTAGGTCACTTGACCTAGTCTTCCTAAATTTGTAATGCCCCTTATTCTTTAGAGGGAGGATGTGATAAATTCCAAAAAAATAATGAAAAATAAAAGGAAGAGATGGAGAAGGTGTGAGTGATTTGTGGTGCCAAGATTCTTGGAGAAGAGTTTTCAACTAAGATATAAAAGGTTGATATCTTAAAGAGACAAGGTAAGAGAAGATTGTCTTCTCTTCATTTTTCTTTTATGTATTTTTCTCCTCTTGTTTATTCTTTATAAATTTTATGTGATAAAAACAAAGAGAGAGAGGAATAGGGTGTAGGGATAAGTGCTCCATGTTGTTGGGGCATGATGTTCTTTTTGGATATGATTTGATCATGTCCTGATGAGAGAAAGAGAAGAGAAGAAAGGTCTTCTCTTAGGGTTTCATGGAGAACCCTTCTCTAATTTTTATGAAAATTTTTTATGATAAAATCAGAGATATTAGATCTAAAAATATAGAAAAAATTTTGGAGGAGAAAGTCTCCTCTTATCCTGGCATAGAGATGTTTTCAAGACATCAATTGTTGATGTCCTAAAGGAGAAGATTTATCTTCTCTTTAGATTTATTCTTTTTATTTTTATTTTTTGATTTATGGGAGATCCAAGAGTTGGATTCCTTCCTAATTCCTCCTCATGTTCTTCATCTCTTGGAGTATCTAGGAGATCCAAAGAACATATTTTTGGTTGACCATCAGGGGGGATTTGCGAGAAGCTAGTACTTCGAGCGGATCTTCGTTCGATGAACCTCCGATCTATGTTACAGATTCGTATGGATCACCTGTAGAGACCGAACATATGTGTGACTCTAAAAGCAACAACAAAAATCAACCGTAGAGTTCTTGACCCATGTAAAGATAATAGATCTAATCTCTTGATAACCTAGATATGATCTAGGATTAGATCTAGAATTGTTCTTGATCTAGGTATTGATATGATCAATTCCACTTATGATTAATTTATTTTTAGATTTATATTTGCATTATAACATGTTATAGATTCTTGATGTAGGATTTTATAATTTGATTACATGCATATCATAGATTAAATTATTTAATCTATGTCTTCTGCTACTTTAATTTTGAAAAAAAATTGAAATCTATGCATGAAACCCTATATGTTTCTCAATAATTCTTCCCCATATACAACTAGCATAACCTCGACCATAAACCATTGGGTGTTTTCTCCTCCAACATGCCATATTGCACTTTATCTGCCAGACATGCCTTATGAAGAAACCAGATCTAGGGTTTCACGAATAGATCTTAAAACTTTTTCAAGATCAGGCAGCGAAAGACTTAAATAAATTAAATATTTAATTAAATAAATATATAAATATCTAGATCTTTGATCTATTACATGATCAAGGCATGATATTAAATTAGAAATTAAAAATATAAAGGAGAAGAAAAGGTTGATCATATCAACCTAGATCTATATTACATCTAATGCAGCTATAAAATAATAGATTGGATCTATTATCTGAGCAAGTTAGACGTTCTAACTTACTGATCGAGACTTGAGGATGAAGCCATGAGCTACACACATGTTTGGCCTCTAGGAGTCATCCACACGAGCCCACAAACACGATCAGAGATCTTGTTGTAGGAAATCAGCACAGTATGCTAGCACTATGCTGATCTCTCTTCAATGGTTGATCTGATGCTTCCTTCTTCAAAATATAGATACTCTAAAATGCCAGAAGAAAAGAGGAAGATTTGTGATTTTGTGACATCTCTCAAAAGCTCACAAAAAGGGAGGAAGAGATTTGGAACAAAAACCTAGAAGAAGACCCTCTTCTTCTTCTTTGTTCTTTTTCTAGACACCTTGATTTGTGTTTTCAATATCTCAATGACACATATGAATTTTTCTTTAATTTTTTGAAAAAAAAGAGACATCTCAAATATATACAATCCACAAATATTTTAGCAAAAAATTCTCTTTAAATAAAGAGATATGCAGAGTCCAAGTTAGGTCAAAAACCTAGACTAGGAAGGACCAAATAAGGGAAGTTGTTGAGGCGCCCAACTCTTGGGCGTCCCCATCTTTTTTTCTACCATGGACCAGCAAAGGAGGTGCATAAAAAATCTCTCTTTTACCATAGAAATCAGAGAAAATAAAGAAAGATGGGTCAACACACAATGGAAAGAAGATTTGGTCAACAAGGATTCTATCTCATAGAATCCTTAAGCAAAATTAATTCCCCTTTTGACTTGGTCTTCCAACAAACTTCCATATGAGAAATAGAAGAGATAAAGGAGGCCGTGAGAAGCCTTTGGGCATGGAGATTATTCATGTAAAATCATAAAGAGAAAGGGGTGGGGCATGAGGATTAGGTGGCACAAGGAATAGGGAGTCCTAGTAACACTAGGACTCCTATTTTGACCTGGTTAAACAAGATCTTTTAACCAAATAAAAATAAAAGTAAAACAACCCAATTAAATAATGTCCTAATCCATTTAAGAACTTAATTAAATTATATTAAATTAAATTTAATTTTAATTTAATTTTTTAATTAAATTTAAAAATTGGATTGACCCGAGTCCGAGTTAGACTAGGACTAGTTCTTCCTTGCATTTGGCTTATCCAATAAGCCAATTGGATTTGATCCAATCAAGCCCAAACCAAATCTAATTAAATTATATGTAATTAGACTTAATCTCAATTTATTAGCTTAATCAAATTAAGCCAATTAGTAATCGAATTACTAATCGATCCTCTTGCAAAACTTGCACTAGGTCAAACGTTAATCGTATTGATCATTTAATCCTAAAATGATTCTAAATCACTGATCAACCATCCGATCGGAACATGAACTCTAATGTGTATAACCTCATAGGTCAGAACCTAAGTTAGTAGCATAGAAATAAATTTTTGTATCAATCGAAGTGACCATCTAGCAATGATATCCAATGGCTGGATAGATTGAAAGGTGGAAAACACCATCCTTAGCACCCATGCAAATATAGTTTCCATATAATTCATCCCCTTAACCATAATGCTCGTAGGACACCTCAAAGTTCAACTATCAACTCTTATCAGGTTGTCCACATTATATTTCAAAATATCAAATCCATCTGATGGATTACCCTGGCCAAGGTTTTACTATATTAAAATATAGTGATACATTCTTCTCCAAGTCTTGGAGTGGTCAATTCCATCTTGATCACACTACGACTTCATAAGTACTTGACTATGCCCAAAAGCCTTCCATTGCTAAATTAAAAATTCAGTTAGTCTGATACCAAAGCATAGTGAGTTGCTTGCAAGTCACTGAGGTGATCTCAGGTCTAAGGGATACTTATACCTATATCCCATCAGAGATATTCTCGATAGAAGAATATTCTGAAGTTGGTCACGTTCAATGATGATGTACCCATACATCTCACTTGTATGTCATACCAGTGTCTCCACACTCCTTAGTTAAGAGGACAACCAACCTATATGTCATATAGCGACCTATGCTCGGTAGACGCTGTCATCCTAATTAACAACCTATCATTTGATCGTGAACAAATTTAAGGACTAATCAATAAATCTTCTCTTTATCAAAGCTAAATAGTCCTAAGGACTTTATCGTAATAATGAAGTTCGTTAGAAGATGAATACTTATGATGAAAAATGCCAAAAATATATTTTATTTATTAATGAATCAATTATAAATATAAAATAGCTCAATCATCAACAGACTGATGATTGACTTTGGAACACATTTCTTAACAACTCCCACTTGTTCTAAAGCCACTCGGCATAGTATCTAATACCCATCTTCGACTTATGGTTGTCAAACTCCTTGATTGCCAGGGCTTTAGTAAAGGGTTGGCTAGGTTCTCCTTTCTATCAATCTTTAGAAGGTCGACATCACCAAGATCAACAATCTCATGGATCAAATGGAAGTGACGCAGAATGTGCTTTATTCGCTGGTGTGCCTTCCGTTCCTTTGCTTGAGCTATGGTGCCACTGCTATCGCAGTAGAGCAGGATTGGACCATCAATGGAGAGTGCTACTCCAAGCTCGGTGATGAACTTTCTCAGCCACATAGCTTCCTTTATTGCATCTGATGCTGCCATGTACTCTACTTCGCAAATTGAGTCAGCCACTATATGCTGTTTGAAACATTTTCAGTAGATAGCTCCATCAGTTAGAGTAAAGATATACCTCGACACACTTTTACTGTCATCATGGTTAGATTAAAAGCTAGAGTCTGTAAACCCTACAAGCTTCAGATCTGACTCCCTATAAACCAACCATTGGTCCTTAGTATTTCTCAAATACATAAGGATGGTTTTAACCATCTTCCAGTGATTTTCTCCAAGGTCAGACTGGTATCTACTCACTACTCCTAGTGAGAATGCCACATCTAATTTCGTATATGTCATTGCATACATAATAGACCCTACAACCGAAGCATATGGAATTCTATTCATATGCTCTCTCTCTTTAGGAGTTGTCGAACAATCCTTCTTAGAGAGGAAAATTTTTTGGCCTATCAGAAGATAGTCCTTTTTGAAATTCTCCATACTGAATCTTTTCAACATAGTTTCTATGTACGTGGACTGAGATATACCAAGCATCCTTTTAGATCTATCCCTCTAGATCTTCACCCCTAGGATGTAGGATGCTTCACCCAAGTCCTTCATGGAGAACTGTGATGACAACCAAACTTTTATTCCTTATAGTGCGGGGATGTCATTTTTTATTAAGAGAATATCATCCACATACAAAATAAGGAATACCGCTGCTGGACCATTTGTGCATTTGTAAATGCAGGGTTCTTCTCCATTCTTAATAAAGCCATACATTTTGATTACTTTATCAAAATGCATGTTCCAACTCCAAGATGCTTGCTTTAATCCATAAATGGATCTCTGAAGCCTACACACGTTGGACTCATTTGTGGATGTAAATCCCTCAGATTGTATTATACACACCTCTTCGATTAGCTCTCCATTTAGAAAAGTCATCTTCACATCCAGCTATCAGATCTGATAGTCCAGGTGGGCAGCTATTGCAAGCAGTATCCAAATGGATTTGAGCATTACCACTAGGAAGAATGTCTCATCATAGTCAATACCATAACATTAGTGATATACCTTGCCAATCAGATGGGCTTTATAGATCTCCACCTTTCCATCTGCACCTCTTTTCCTTTTGAATACCCATTTACACCCAATGGATTTAACCCCTTCAGGTGGGTCAACTAATGTCCATACATTATTGACCTTCATGGAATCCATTTTGGATCTCATGGCTTCTAGCAATTCCTCAGAATCGGATCTCTACATCGCATCCATATAAGTGATCGAATCCTCATCGTTCTTATCAAGTTTGATAGGATCACCATCTTGGACCAAGAATCCATAGTATCTATTTGGATGGTGTGGTACTCTACCAGATCATCTTAATGGTGCGGGTTCACTAGGCTTTGGATTTGATCTGATCAAATTCGACTTAGGTTCAACATTCTGTGTCGAACTATCTACCTGTTGAACTTCATCAAATTCAATCTTAGAGGCAACAGTTCCTTCACTAAGAAACTCCTTTTCTAAAAAGATTGTCCTAAGGCTGACGAACACCTTTTATTCATCAGCATAGTAGAAATAGTATCTTTTAGTCTCTTTTGGGTACCCTATAAATGTGCACTTATCAGACCTAGGTCCAAGTTTATCTGTAATTAACCGTTTGACATAAGTCGAGCACCCCTAGACCCTGAGGTGTGAAAGTGCTAGCTTACATCTTGTGCATACATCATATGGAGTTTTAAACATAGATTTACTTGGAACCCTATTTAAAAGATAGCAAGTCGATTCAAGTGCATATCACCAAAGGGATATCGACAAACTGGCAAATCCATCATGGATTTGATCATGTCTAACAAAGTCCGATTCCTCCTTTCAAATATACCATTATGTTGTGGTGTTCTTGGAGGAGTCCATTGGGAGAGAATCCCATTCTTTTCTAGATATATGAGAAACTTATCAGAAAGATATTTTTCTTCTCGATCAGATCGAAGAGTTTTAACACTCTTTCCAGTTTGTTTTTCTACTTCACTTTGGAATCGTTTGAATATTTCAAATGAATCCAACTTATGTTTCATCAGATAGACATATCCAAATCTGGATAGATCATCTATGAAAGTGATGAAGTAGACATATCCACCTTTGGCACGAGTACTCAATTGGTCCACATATATCAATTTTTACTAGTCCTAAGAGTTCAGTGGCGCTCTCACCTTTTTCAATAAAAAATGACTTAGTCATTTTACCAAGAAGACAAGATTCATAGGTTGGAAGTGATTCACAATCACTAAGTTTGAGGATACCCTCTTGAGCCAACCTGCTTATCCTGTTCTTATTTATATAACCCAGCCTACAGTGCCATAAATAGATATCTATCACATTATCTAATCTAGGATGTTTGCCAGTTGAATAGATTATATTAATAGGTTGTGATAACATATATACACCATTATTCAATTATCCATAGAAAGCAGTAACACCATTCACAATAACATTATAAACTCGTTTTTTTATTAAAATTTCATAATTATTCATGGCCAAAAGGCCTATAGAAATGATATTTAAAAAGAAACTAGGACAAAAATGATAATCACTAAGAATAATGGTATGAGATTCAAATATAAGTTTCAAAATTTCTAAAACTAGAACTAGAACTGATCTTCCATCTCCTACGTTCAGGAATCTTTCGCCTTACTCAAATCTTCTACTGACCTATAATTTTTGTAATAAATTATAAATATGATAAGAGCTTTCGATATCTAATACCCAGTCAGTAATATCACACACAGAGAAATTGCAAGGAGTTATCATATAAATACCTTGCCCAGCTTGCTTCTTCCTCTATCTGTTCAGATTCAGAAAGGCAATGTACTGAGGATAGTTCTTCTTTTAGTGCCTCTGCTTCTTACAGAAGAAGCATTTGGCTTGACTCTTATCGGGCTTAATTTTTTGGCTCTGAGCCTACACAGATGTCCTAGCTTGAGCATGCACCTTCTTGGCTTTCTTCTTCTTGTTCTTCTTTCCATTCCCAAAGGGTCGAGAACGAGAAGATGAACTTTCTACTAAGTTCACTGACTCTTTGTGGAGTTGGTGATCCTTCTCAAAGTTTTGAAGTAACCCTAGTAACTCGTGGTAGTCAACTTTAGGCTTTGACATTCTATAATGTGTAAGGAATGGGAGATAAGACTTGGGCAGTGAGTTCAGTATTGCATCTTTTCCAAGTTATTTCTGCAAGAAAAAGCCAAGCTTGTTCAAGCGCTCTATCAACTCGATCATGTATAGTACATGATTAGTGATAGAGGCTCCATCCCGCATTTTGACGTTGAAGATGGTGCAACTAGTCTTGTGCCTCTCAACATCATCGGGTGTGCCAAAAGTATCCTCCAATACTTGGAGCATTTCATTTGGCTGAGCTATCTCAAATCTATGACTAAACTCATCGCTCATCACAGCCAGTATAATGCAGCACATCATGATTTGATCACTAAGCCACTTTTGATAAGTATCTCTGATTATTCCACATGCATTAAAAGCTGGCTCCTCAGGTGCAGGATTCGTTAGCACATATAGGATCCATTCATACTCTAGGACAATCTTCAACTTTTGGTACCAGCTATCGAAATTGGGTCCCACCAATTTATCATTGTCTGACAGTGATCGAAGTGATAGAAAAGTGGCCATATCTGTACAAAGAAGAAACATAACCTAATTAGTAATTGATTTATTAAACCTAGAGATTTGGACATTAATCAAAAGGGTCTCCCACTATTTTATTCGAATTGGTAGCCTCTACCTCCAATTCGAGGAATTACCTTAATTTCTTAGTAGGTACTAGATTCCACATAGACTGTACAGAAGTTCAACTTTGGTTAGCCCACTCATGTACATCTAAGAGTAGGTTCATAATCAATTATTTTTTTAAATAATTTTTAGTAATTAAAATTTACCCTAGGCCCTGATCAGTTGGCTTTGGCCTTCTCAGAAAAGGGTCCAGTTAGGTCAACCATTAACATGACCATACTTGATCTATCCAACCAATGAATGATCAGGCCCAACTTTGGTTGGCCCATCTGACCACCATTTAGAAAGATGCATCCAAGAGATCATATAATGACTGATAATTTCATCAATTCATAAGCACCAGGCCTTTGGGCCTCCAATAATTATCCAACTGATGGACCCATTATCATCCACTTTAGTGGGAGGCTATGATCCAGTTATCATATAACTATTTCATTTTAGGGAACTAATAAGTTTAGAAGATTTATTTATAGAAGTGAGTAGGTCAGATTAACCAGCTTGTCATGATCCTCCTACTAGCTTCACCAAGTCAGCTTAAGAGAGACCACTAATAGGCTGGTCTAGGAGCACCTAAATCAGTCATACTGATTTACCTAGCTGACATGGGACAACTCAAATTGTCAAGTGATCTGATCAAAACTAAATCTCACCAAGAAGGCTAGGTAAGTGAGATCGATGGAAGGGTCTGCCAAAGCTTTCTTTAGACACCATAAAAAATGGCCAGATAAGTGGGCTGCCAATTAAAAATCACCGATCGTATGTGCCAAACTTACCTTAGACACCAACTGGTTTAATTAGTCTTGATTAGATCAATCTAACAGTTCGAGCTAGACCTCTTAGCCAAGAATCAAGTCCATTCGGTTCTTGTTAAAGATATGGACCTGACCAACTACAACTACTATAATTGATCTAGAGAATTCTTGATCTAATTTAAGACAACAACTGATTAGATTTAGTCAATTCTCTAATTAAGTCTATTCTTTAATCTAACCCTAGGTCTAACCCAATTAATGGACCTAATCCCCACTAATCCATTAACCCAATGTGTTATGATTCGTGTCATAGGATCTTCAATTTACAATCCTAGAACCTAATCAAACAACTTCTTAATTCTTAATTAAGTTTTAGGCTGAGGGTTGGGGTTTGGCTTTTCAAAAATAATTTTTATATTTATAAAATATTTTTATAATATGGTTCTATCAATCAAGTTGCATGTTTGATTCATAATCAATATGCACATAAAATAAATATAAAAATATTTTAGATTTAATCTAAATAGGTTCATGTAATTTAAATAGTTTCAATAATAATCAATCATAAATCTTCCTAGATCAAATCTAACATATTTATGATGATTAAAATTAGATTAAATATTTTTAATCAGATTATAAAATCTCTTAGATCTAATCTAAAATTTTATGATCAATATTTTAGATCAGCATATATTAGAAAAATCTATCTACTGTAAGGGATAAATCTTACAGCAGGATAATCTTATGACAGTCCGTACAATCTAAAATATTTTATTTTTAGATCTAAAATTATTTTAAATTTATTAAATCATAAATAAAATTAGATAAAATCTAAAAAATTTATGATTAGAATCAGATCATCATGAATCAGGATAATCTTTTCACTGTAATGGATAAACCTTATAGCAGGACAACCTTATGGCAGTTTGTGAGATCTAAATTTTTTTAAAAATTTTAGATTTAATAATTAGATTATAAATTAGATCTAATATAAGAAATAATCTAAACATGCATAAAAATCATGTAACAAGAACCTAGGCTCTGATACCAATTGAAGGAACCAGATCTAGGGTTTCACGGGTAGATTTTGAAATTTTTTCAAGATCAGGCAGCGAAAAACTTAAACCAATCAAATATTTATTTAAATAAATATATAAATATCTAGATCTTAGATCTATTACATGATCATGGTATGATATTAAATCAGAAAAAATATAAAGAAGAAGGAAAGGTTGATCATATCAACTTAGATCTATATTATATCTAATGCAGCAATAAAATAATAGATCGAATTTGTTACCTGAGCAAGTTAGACATTCTAACTTGTTGATTTAGACTGGAGGATGAAGTCATGAGCTGCACATACATCCAACCTCTAGGAGTCGTCCACACAAGCCCACGAACATGATCAGAGATCCTGATGCAGGAAATCAGTATAGTATGCTAGCACTATGCTGATCTCTCTTTGACGGTTGATCTGATACTTTCTTCTTCGAAACTTATGTTAGATATGTATGTCTTAGAAGCCAGAATTGGCTGACACTTGTAATACATTTTTAGGAGCAAAATTATAATTTTGACTATAAATAATAAAATGCATTATTTTCTATCGCATACGTGTATTTAGTGTCTGTGATACATCCCTTGAGTTAATGGTAATGATAATTCTTATTTTCAAGAGTTAAAAATTTAAAGATAATAATTTTTATTATTAACTCATAAAATGGTCCTGACCGTAGGATCATCATGAGGATGGTGACTGATCTGGAAGGTTAGTATACAATCGCTTCTTTATAGTAGATGAGTCTTGAGTCTACAGTATAGAGACATCGGAGTGAGAGTATAGGTACTCGTTAGAGAATGAGAACACTGAGCATGACCACCTCGAGTAGTCATAAAAAAGTCTACCTTCTCGTCGATGACTGACTCGAAGCTATAGTGGTATGTCTGGTTCTTTGACCTGAGGTGCATCGGTAGTTCATTTTAAGGGTGTTATAGTTTGACTACACCATGACTCGATCTCCTAGCCATTCAGAATCCTAAGATGTAAGTTGGCTATAGCATGTTCATTGTAGGAATTGGATTGCACCAAGATGAAATCTATCTACCTCGATGGATGAGGAGCAGTCCTATGATAATTATGAGAATCAAGTCCATAAGCCCATGGCCATGGTAGAGAGTGAAATACTAGAAAGAGTTTCTATTAAGATTTTCATATTGGACTTGAATCGAATGATTAAATCATATGATAGAAATTAGGATTTGATGAGTTCACCTTAACCCTAATCTGATCGGAGCTCAAGATAGAAGAACTTAATCGCACAAGTAGCTGCACCGAGAGGTTCATCTTCAGTTTTGATGGGTTGCCATCATATACTGCTAGATGTCACTGGTGGATTCTAGGAGCAATTAGAATGATTTAGATGATCGATCATTCTAGTTGTCTGAATCAGAATAGTTCTGATCCATCGAAAGGAGTTTCGATGATGATGATGATGGAGATCACTACATATCCCATTACAAACTTAGACACTCCAAAATACCTATAAAATAGGAAGATTTGTGATGCTAAGATATCTCTCAAAAGCTCACAAAAAGAGAGGAAGAGATCTGGAACAAAAACCTAGAAGAAGTCCCTCTTCTTCTTCTTCGTTCTTTTTCTAGACACCCTAATTTGTGTTTTCAATATCTCCATGATCTAGATGAATTTTTCTCTAATTTCTCTACACCAAAGCAATCTCTCAAATGTCTAAAATTCATAAAAATTTTAGTAAAAAATTCTTTTTAAATAAATGGATATGCAGAGTCCAAGTTAGATAAAAAATCTAGACTAGGAAGGACCAAATAAAGGAAGTTGTTGGGGAGCCCAACTCTTGGGTGCCCCCACCTTTTTTTCTACCATGAACCAGTGAAGGGGGTGTATTAAAAATTTTTCTTTTACCAAAGAAATTAGAGAAAATAAAGAAAGATGGGTCGACACACAATGGGAAGAAGATTTGGTCAATAAGGATTCTATCTCACAGAATCCTTAAGCAAAACTAATTCCCCTTTTAACTTGGTCTTCCAACAAACTTCCATATGAGAAATAGAATAGAGAAAGGGGGGCGTGAGAAGCCTTTGGGTGTGGAGATTATTCACATAAAAATATAAAGAGAAAGGGGTGAGGCATGAGGATTAGGTGGTGCAAGGAATAGGGAGTCCTAGTCACACTAGGACTCCTATTTTAACATAGTCAAACAAGATCTTTTAACCAAATAAAAATAAGAGTAAACCAACCCAATTAAATAAGACCCTAACCTATTAAAGAAATTAATTAAATTAGATTAAATTATATTTAATTTTAATTTAATTTTTTAATCAAATTAGAAAATTGGATTGATCCGAGTCCTAGTTAGACTAGGATTAGTTCTTCCTTGCACTTGACTTATCCAATAAGCCAATTGAACTTAATCCAATCAAGCCCAAACCAAATCTAATTAAATAATATTTAGTTAGATTTAATCTTAGCCTACTGGCTTAATCAAATTAAGCCAATTAGCAATCAAATTACTAATCGATCCTCCTACAACACTTGCACTAGGTCAAACATCAATCGTATTGATTATTTAATCCTAAAATGATTCTAAATTGCTGATCAACCATCCGATCAGAGCATGAACTCTAATATGTGTAACCTCATCGATTTGAACCTAAGTCGATAGTATAGAAATAAATTTCTATACCAATTAAAATGACCATCTAGCAATGATACCTGACGGTCGGATAGATCGAAAGGTGTAAAACACCATCCTTAAAACCCATGCGAATATAGTTTCCATATAATTCATCTCCTTGACCATAATGCTCATAAGACACCTCAGAGTTCAACTATCAACTCTGATCAAGTTGTCCATATTGTATTTCAAAATATCAAATCCTTTTGATGGATTACCCTGGATAAGGTTTTACTATATTGAAATATAGTGTTACATTCTTCTCCAACTCTTGGAGTGGTCAATTCTATCTTGATCATACTTTGACTTTACAAGTACTTGACTGTGCCCATAAGTCTTCCATTATTGAATTAAAAATTTAGTTAGTCCGGTACCAAAGCATAGTGAGTTGCTTGCAAGTCACTGAGGTGATCTCAGGTCTAAGGGATACTTATACCTATATCCCATCAAAGACATTCTCGATAGTAGAATGCTCTGGAGTTAGTCACGTTTAATGATGATGTACCCATACATCTCATCTGTATACATACCAATATCTCCACACTCCTTGGTTAAGAAGACAACCAACCTATATGGCATATAGCGACCTATGCCCGATAGATGCTGTCGTCCTAATTAACAGTCTATCATTTGATCATGAATAAATTTAAGGACTAATTGATAAATTCTCTCTTTATCGAAGCTAAATAGTTCTAAGGACTTTAGCACAATAATTGAGTTTGTTAGAAGATAAATACTTATGATGAATAAAGCCAAAAATATATTTTATTTATTAATGAATCAATTATAAATATAAAATAGCTCAACCATCAACGGACTAACGATTGACTTTGAAACACATTTTCCAACATCCTAATCATGGCACATGTTCTTTTCTCCAAAGACACCCACTCCTTATTTATCATCTCCTCTGACCTATCTTCCAAGGTTGAATCTAGTCTTATCTAAACTAGCAGATCCTCCATCCTAACCTTCGACATCGTGAAACTTCTCTTTCTATCAAGCTTCTCAAATCTTACATTCAACATGCTATTCTTCATGATCGTATGAATCAAAAATAGCAAACAAGTGAATCTAAAAAAATACCTTGTTTAGTAACGATGGACAATAGTCCTGTGATCTTTCTTCCTCATGAAGCTTGGAGAAAATCTTTAGATCTGAACCTTGCTACTGATCTCTGCTGAAATATGATCTTCTTCTTTCTTCATGCTCGATCAAGCTCTGATACCACTTGTTGGATCCTGATACTTCTCTGATACCAATTGTTAGAGAGAAGAAGAACAAAATAGATGGCCGGCACCTAGGGCTTAAGTTGGAACCAAAGAGAGAAGAGTAGAGAGTTTTAGGGAGAAAAGATTAATTATATTCTACTCTATTGTAAAGATACAATACTTGAATTTACATATCCTAGGATTTTTGGTATACCACATGAATCCTAATAAACCCAAACCCCAACTTAAAAACTTTTCTAGGCTAACCCAATACATGAAAGCACTCACCGAGCCCATGTATATATGTCCCATATGCTCTCATCCCCTGGATCTAAATCCGATCCATATATGAGTTAGCCCCCTTAAGATCTTATTAGTCCAAGCCTTAAGACCCTAGGATAAAAGCCTATCCTAGACCCAAATAGAAAATTTCATCCAGTTCTATTTGCCACCATCGAGCTGGCTCTATCAGGAGCTGAGCTAGCTCGATTGCATCTCATCTAAATTCTATCTTTTGTCTACCTGAGATAGTCACTCAACTATGCTCCGAGTTGGCTTGATCTCAGCCTGAGCCAACTCGATTGTACATTAAGCCGCTCGATTTCAGTTCGAGTCAGCTCGATTGCGTATTCCAACTAGCTTGCCTATGTGTCAACCCCTTATCTTGGCTAATTTTTCTCTTGGCTTTGATCCTTTGCTCCATCTTGTGTTTTAGGTCTTTGAAGTACCTACCAAGCCCTCCTCAAGTTTCTCACACCTGAACCTCAAGTCCATGCAGGGCTACACACTGCCTTCACCTAGGATAATTCTTGTCCTAGCCTTAGGACTCACGCCCATCCTAGTCTCTCGGAGCCAACACCTTGGCTTCTCCTATGGCCTCCCAAGGCTTGGGAGCACCACATCAAATCCTACACAGGATTCTAAGAATGTTGCTTTGCAAATATTCAACCTATCCAGATGTTGGGTACCATTACTAGATGGTCATTTTGATTGGTACAGAAATTGATTCTTATGCTACTGGCTTAGATTTGAACCTATGGGGTCACATACATTAGAGGTTGTAATCTAATCAGATGGTTGATCAATGATTTAGAATCATTCTAAGGTCAAACAATCAATACGATTGATATTTGACCTAATGCAAGTTTTACAGAAGGATCGATTAGCAATTGAATTGCTAATTGGCTCAATTTGATTGAGCAATCGAGTTGAGATCAAATATAATTAAATTAGATTCAATTAAAATTAGTTTAAACTTAATTAGATTAAGTCTAATTGATTTATTGGATAAGCCAATTGCAAGGAAGAATAAGTTCCTATTCGACTAGGACTTGAGTGCATCTAGTTTTTAATTTTATTAAAAATTAAATTAAATTTAAATATGATTTAAATCTAATTTAATTAAGATTCTAATTAAATTAGGATTATCTATTAATTAGGTATAATCAAATCTAATTGGAATTGGATTTGAAATTAAGTTTGACTTAGTTTTAATTGAAGAGTCCTAGTTAGACTAGGACTCATCTAATTTCCTTGCACCACTAAGAAGACCATGCCCCACTTTTTTTTAAAATTTTTTATGTGATCTTTCTCATGTTAAGAATGTTTTTCCATGCCCCAAATATCTGAAGAGATTAATTAAAATTTTACCTGGTCAAATATGGAAAGTGGTTTGGGTTTGGTTCCTTTTGAAAGAGTCCCTTGAATCCTAAACTCTTCCTCCCTTCCTTTGAAATTCTTTCCCAATGCCACCAGATTTTTGTCACCTTTTCTCCTTCATTTTGTGTGTGACTTTCTTGGTTCTCATGCCACAAGAATAGGGGAGGCATCCAAGAGTTGGATGCCCCCCCAAACTCCTTCATCAAATCCCTTAAAACTAGGTCTTTTACCTAGTCAACCTTTTAAATTGGAGGGTGTCACTTTTATAGGGGGCTGGCCTGATATTCCTTGGACTTCCATGAAAAGAAGAGAGAAAAAAGAGGAGAGGGGCATGAGGGATTGAGGCACCCATATTCTTAGAGTTTTGGTTTCTTTAGGACATCAAACGTTGATGTTCGGTTGAGAGAAAAAGGAAGTGAAGAATGTCTTCTCTTAGATTTTTTAAGGCTCTTTCTTTACAATCTTTTGAGATATTTTTACCACTAAAAAATCAAATATGGAGAGGTGAGGGACATGGAGGATGATTGCTCCAAGGAGTTGGGGCATGGTGGTCATCTTTGGACATGATATAATCATGTCCTGATGAGAGAAGAAGAGAAGAAGGTCTTCTCTTAGGGTATCTTTGAGAACCCTTCTTCTCTATATTTTTATGAAAATTTTTCATGTGAAAATTATAGACTAAGAGATCTAGAAGTATGAGAAAAATTCTAGAGGAGAAGGTCTCCTCTTATCCTGACATGGAGATGACTTCAGGACATCAATCGTTGATTTCCTGAAAGAGAAGATATGTCTTCTCTTAGGAATTTTCTTCAAGTTTTTATTTTTTAATTTTTTAGAAATTCCAAGAGTAAGATTTCTTCTTTATTCGTCCTTGTGTTCTTCATCTCTTGGAGTGCCCAAGAGATCAGAAGAATAATTTTAGATCAACCATCAGGAGGGATCTACGAGAAGCTAGCACTTCGAGCAGATCTTCATTCGACAAACCTCCGATTTGTATTACTGCCTTGTGTGGATTACCTATAGAGGCCAAAATTAGTGTACAGCTTCGAGCAATAAAAAACTATAATGGGATCAACCACAAAGTTCTCGACTTGCATGAAGGTAAGAGATTTGATCTCTTCTCTCACCTAGATGCGATTTAGGATTTAGATCTAGAATTATTCTAGATTTAAGGTATTGATTTGATCAATACCAAAGTATTTATTTTTATATTTATGTATACATTATGACATGTTATAGATCCTAGATGTAGGATTTAGTAATTAGATTACATGCTTTTGTAGATTAAATAGTTTAATCTATAACTTTTGCTGTAATTTATTTTGAAGAAGTTTTGAAATTCAAGCATGAAACTCTGCATGTTTCCCATCATATGAGATATAGGAGTGCATCTACACTGAACATGACCACTCCATAGCATTCTATTATCAAATCTTGCTCCGAAGGGATATGGATACAAGTATTCCTCAGACCTGAAATCACCATGGTGACTTGTAAGCAACTCAATGTACTTTGGTGTCGGACTATCTAAATTTCTAATTTAGTGATAGAAGATTTCTTGGTGCAGTCAAGTACTTGTTAAATTGGTGCATGAGTGAAGATGGGATTGACCACTTTAAGATCTTGGAGATAATGCATCACTATATTTTAATTTAGCAAAACCTCGATCGGATAATCCATGTAATGGATTCAAAATTTGAAATACAATATGGATGACTGATTTAGAATTGACAGTTAAACCTTTGGTCATTCTCTGAACATTTAGGATCAAAGAGATGAATTATATGGTAATCTTTTTCTAATAGGTTTTGAATGTTGCTTTGCATATATTCGATCTATCCAAACATCGGATACTATTGCTAGATGATCACTTCGATTAGTACAAGAATTTATTCTGATGTTACTGGCTTATGTTCGAACCTATAGGGTCACACTTATAAGAAGTACCTATCTAATCATTTGGTTGATCAAGAGTCCCATTGGATTAGGACTCTATGATCAAGAGTCCTATTGAACTAGAATTCTATGCTCATGGAGAGTCCCACTAAGTTAGGACTCTATGATCAGGAGTTTCACTTGATTAGGACTCTATGACCAGGAGTCCTACTCAATTGGGACTTTATCTTTGGAGGATTAGTTAGCAATAAGATTGCTAATTAGCTCAATTTGATTGAGCAATGAAATTTAGATCAAATCTAATAAAATTGGATTCAATTTGGTTTGACTCGATTAGGTTATGAGATGATCTAATCGTGAAGAAAGATTGGTTCCTGATTTGATTAGGATTTTGACTCAATCAAATCTTGATTTGATTAAAGTTTAATTAAATCAATTACAAACCTAATTGGATTAGGTTTAGTCTTATTTTTTTGATTCTGTAAGGATTGGTATGGTGCTCCAAAGGCTTGTGAGGCGACGAGAGGAGTCAAAGTAATGACTCCGAGGAGACTAGGATAGGTATGGTTCTAGGGCTAGGATAGGAGTTGTCCTAGAATGGAGGTGGTGTCTAGCCCTTCATTAGCTTGAGGTTCAGGTGTGATGATCTTGAGGGGCTTGGGAGGTGCTTCAGAGACTTAAGGACACATGGTGGAGCAAAGAACTACAGCAAGAAAAAAATTTTAGCCAAGAAAGGGGTCGGCACACAGTAAGAGACATCTCGATCTCAGGTGGAGATGACTCGAATTCTACTAAAATATTTTGAAAATGGGTCGAGACGTCTCGATCTCAGAGTTCAACCAGACAAAGAGTGGCATTTGGCATAGTCCCAGGTAGAGATGACTCGATTCTTAGATGAGTCATCTTGGATGTAGGTGAGATGTCTCAATCTCTATTAGAGATATCTCGATTTTGGCAGATAGAAATGCACGAGAGTTCTATTTGGGTCTAGTTGTTAGATATATGATCTAGAAATCAGATTGGTCGACACTTATAAAATACTTTCTAAGAGTATTTTCATAATTTTGATTTAAAATTAATAAATGGGTTAATTATTCCATCACATTGTGTATTAAAGTATCTATGATATATCCTTTGAGTTAACGGGTATGATCATATATATTCTTAAGAGTCAAAAATTTAAGGCATGTGTTATCATAATTAACTCATAAACTGATCCCGAACGTAGGATCATTATGAGGATGGTGATCGATCTAGAAGATCAAAGTATGATCACTTTTCTAAAATAGATGAATCTTGAGTCTATGGTGTGGAGACACTAGAGTGAGAGTATAGGTACTCGTTGAAAAGAAGGGCACTGAGCATGACTACCTCAAGCAGTCATAAGGGAGTCTAACTTCTTATCGATGACTAGCTCGATGCTGCAGCGTGTATATGGTTCTTTGACCTAAGCTGCATCGATAGTTCACCTTGAGGGTGTTATAGTTTGACTACATCATAACTCGATCTTCTAGCTATTCAGAATCCTGAGGTGTATGTTGGTTATAACATGTTCACTGTAGGAACTAGATCGCACCAAGAAGGGATTTATCAACCTTGGTAGAGGAGTGGTCCTATGATAATCTTGAGATCAAGTCCTAAAACCCATGGCCATGGTAGTGTGAAATAATAGAAAGAAGTTTCTTTTAGGATTTTCCATCGAACTCGAATTGAATGATTCATTCATATGATAGGTGTTTAGTTTGATAAGTTCTCCTTAACCCTAATCCTGTCGGAGCTCATGATAAAAGAACCCAATCACATATGTAGTTTTATCAAGAGGTTCGCTATTCAATTTTGATGGATTGCCACCATATACTACTAGATGTCACTAGTAGATTTTGGAATTAATTAGAATTATCTTAATGATCGACGATTCTAATTGGATGAATCAAAAGAATTCTGGTCCATCGAAAGATGTTTTGATGATGTCGATAATAGAGATTGTGGCATATCCTATTACCATATAAAATTGAATCTAACTAGATCACACAACCAAGGATTTGGATCTGGATATCATCAATTAGGCTAATCTAGTTTGATTAATTTGGATTAGATCCGATTAAGTTCAGAAAAATTATGCTAGCACATGATTGAGCTTAATATTCTTCTTCTGTAGTCTTTTTTGTTCATCTTGACTGAGCCAAATTAGATTTGGCTCATCCAAGAGCCTTGTATGGGCTTGTCCTGGTTTGACTGGAGCTTATCCTAGTCAGAACAGGCTTGTCCTGATCAAAATAAGGCTTGTCCTAAATCCCATAAGATGAAAAAAGGACAAGGATTGTCTTAACTAAATCAGGGTTTATCCTAAAATCATTAGATAAAATTTGGACAAGACTCTTTCGGATACCCTATATAGATTTGTCTTGATCTAACTGGACCTAGTCCTGGCCTGATCAAGGCTTGCCTTAACTTGATTAGGACTTGTCCTAATTTCGTTGGATGGGACTTGAAATGGTTTGTCTTAAATCCCATAAGATGGGAATAGACAAGGGTTAAACGTTGACCCATCTTTGTAGGAAAGAAAGAGGTGGCACGCGCTCTTGAAATTTTCTCTTGGGCATGCACCCTTAAGATGTTATGTGAGGAGAGAGAGCCCCAAAAGCTTGTACAAGGAAAGGGTGGGTGGATAGGCATGGGTAGTTATCCAGTTATATGAAATTTGAATGGGTCAAAGTGTTTGATACCATTCAAATTCTAGGAGAGGTAATATCCACACCTACATTATTTAATCTAAAATTCTTTGGCCTCAAATCCACTGATTTTGTATGGCAAAATGAGAAATATTTTAGATATATGGCATGAAAAATTAAGGAGAGTCCTTCTGCATGTTGGCTTTGACCTGTTCAAAGTCATATGCAAAGAAACTCTAGGGTTTGGTCTATAAATAGACCCTGTGCCAAGGAGTTTGTGATTGATGTTAGCCCATGCCTAGATGCTATCTCTCCCCCATCTCCCATGCCCTCTTCTTGATCCTCTCCCTCTTCTCCAAGCCTAAGGAGTTGGGCGATTCAGCCATCAAGCATTGATGACTGTTGCTGCGAAGACCAAGTCTAGAAAACCTTGATTGAAAGACGGACGTGCTGCTGCCGTAGATTAGATCGAAGGCGCACCAAGTTGATTCCAGATATAACATTAGAGATTAGATATAGAAGGAAAAGACTTCTATATCTAACCTAAGTTGATACTGGTAGAGATCGGGTGCATGCATGATATAATTAGAACCTCGGATCAGTCATCAGATCATCACAATGGGTAAATGGTTTACCCAATCAGGTGATAATTGTTATCACTATTTTTATTTTTATTTTTACTACTATTTTTAGATCAATCTAATTAGATCTAAGAACTCTTAGATCTGATTAGATCGTAGAAGATATTTTAAAATATTTTGCTGCAAATCTGATCCGATCAGATTGATCCTGCGGTGGAAAAATCTAGTTTTTTCTTCAACTAGTATCAAAGCCAGGTTGTCGGTTCCAGATCTATCTTTAGATTTGATCTAAATTTTTTTTGGATGATTTGATTTTTATATGTTACATAGAATATAATCTGATCTAAAATAAAAAATTGCATGTTTTAAATTAATATATATTTGATATATACAATGTATGTTCTAGTCTAGATTTGTAGTTCTATATCATGATAGTTTTCAAATATGTTTTAGATTAGATCTGATTTAATTTTTATAATTTGATCAATTAAGTTTTAGATACTACATTAGATGTAATCAGATCTAAAACATAAGATCTAATTTAAAATTTTGATATATATGATATAGGCAGCGCATGTCTAGACTAGATCTGCAGTTTAATGTTATAATCTAAATCAAAAAAAATTATGAAATATTTATTTAATTTTTTGAAGATTATAGGATTTGATTAGTTAAGTTTTAGATATTATATGTGATATAATTAGATCTATAAGCATGAGATGTATTTAAAAATTTCATATATATGATATATGCAATGCATGTCTAGACTAGTTTCATGGATCTATGCCATGAGTAGTCTAAATTAAAAATTTTTTTATGATGAGATCATTTAAAATTTTATTTTTAGATATTACATCAGATATAAGCAGATCTAAAATATAAATTTAAATATTAAATTTGATACATGAGATGTATGCAAAACATGTATAAATTAGATCTTAAATCATGTAATAGTTTTATGCTTTAGATCTAATGTTTTATAGTATAGTTTCTATTTCTAATTAAGGTATTTCCCTTGGCCATTCGGTCATAAGAGTAAGAAGGATTTAAAGGTTCTCTCTTTTCATTTGATGGAGTGCTTTAATGGCATGTAGGGGTGTTGCGCGTTTATCCTTAATCAAAAATTAAAATTTACTTTTCTGCAAAATTCTACATCTTGAAATCCTAGAATTTTTTATGCATATTTTATTTTTGAACCCAAAACTTAATTAAGAATTAAATTTATGAAATTAATTAGATCTAAAAATTATGAATTTTTAAATCTAAAATATCTTCATAAAATATGGATTCGGGTGTGGATAGCTTAATTAGGTCTATTGGTTGATCAAACTAAATCAAGAGTTAGTTAGATGGGATCAAGAGTGCTTAGATTTAACTAGCCTAATAAGATTAAGTCTGGATCAAGGTTGACTCATAGTCACATATGGTCGATCAAGTTAAGATCTAATTTGACTCCATAATTCGAGCTTGGATTATAGGCTAGCTCGATCAATTCTGATCAGACAAATTGGTGTATAAGGTAAGTTTGGTAGATACGACCAGTAGTCTTTAATTGAAAGCTACTTGATCTGAATATGTTTATGATAAGTTAATGGCATATTCCTCCCACTAATCTCACTTATCCGGCTGATTGGGTTGACCCAATTCTGATTTAAGGTAGCTTATGATTCGAGCTAACCCACGCCAGTAGGTTAGTCATAATTATTATGACTAAGTCAATCATGTCTAAGAGACCTAAATCAAATCTTTTGAAGAAAATATTATGTCATAGGTCTTCCACCATTGTAGATGTATGAGCTCTTTTCAGGGTTGATTGTTCTAGATTGGTTATAGTAGTTCAGTTGTACCGAAAAGATGCAATCATATCTATTAGGTATTGAATACTATGAGTTGAAGGATGGGTTGGGCTCAATATTTTGGATACGATGAGGGATCTAATTAGAAATTCAATTCATGCAAATGATGGATCTGATTTAACTAAGAAGTGGAGCGATATTCTAAGTACAATGAGCTTCATGAATTAAAGACCAAGTTTTGATGCACCATATTTAGAAATATATTGGACAAGAGTTATCCACTCATCGATTGATCCATCATCAATTTATTGAAAAATGTATCCTAAAGCCAATCATCTAAGTTGTAGATGATTGGAACCTGTATATGAATTATCTAATAATAATAGTTATTTGGCTGATTCATTATAAAAGTTATCTTTCTTAAATGAACTCCTAAATTATGATGAAGTCCTTGGAACCATATTTAATCGATAAAGAAGGATTTGTTGATGGTTCTTAAATTATTCACAATCAGATGATAAGTTATTAATAAGAACGATAACTTATCAAGTGTAGATCATTGTATATCATATGCGTTAGTTCTTCTCATAACTAAGTGGTGTGGAGATACTGGTATGACATGCAGATGAGATGTAGGAGTATATCTGCACTGAACGTGACCAATATAGCACTCTACTATCAAGAGTAGTTAGCTAAGGCTAATGGATATAAGTATCTCTTCAATCTGAGATCATTATAATGACTTACAAGCAACTCACTATACTTTGGTACCGGACTGTCTGTATTTCTAATACAAGTTTGGAAGGTTTTTGGGTATAGTTAAGTACTTGTGGAGTCGATGTGTGAGTCAAGATAGGATTGACCACTTCTAATTAATTTTAGAAAGAGAATATCTTGTTGTGTTTAAATTTAGCAAAACTTAGGCCTAGGTAATCCTCGTGAGGAGTCACAAGATTTGCCAAATTTTGAAATATAATAGAGATGACTTGTATGAGTGTTGACATCTTACTCAAAGTTGTCTTGAGCATTATTGGTCAAAGGAATGAATTATATGAAAACCATATGCCAGGATTCTAAGAATGTTGCTTTACATACATTCAACCTATCTAGACATCTGGTACCATTGCTAGATGATTATTTAGATGGTACAAAAATTGGTTCCTATGCTACTGGTTTAGGTTAAACTTATGGAGTCACACACATAAGAGAATATAACCTGATTAGATAGTTGATTGATGATTGAGAATCATTCTATGGTCAAATAATCAATGCGATTGATGTTTGACCTAATGCAAGTATTGCAGGAGGATCGATTAGCAATTAGATTACTAATTGACTTAATTCAATTGAGAAAATGAGATGAGATTGAGTCTAATTAAATTAGATTCAGTTAGAATTGGTTTGAATTTGATTGGATCAAGTTCAATTGATTTATTGGATAAACCAGTTGCAAGAAAAAATAAGTCCCTATTCAATTAGGATTTGAGTGCACCTAATTTCTAATTTGATTAAAAATTAAATTAGATCTAAATCTAATTTAATCTACTTTAGTTGGGTTCCTAGTTGGACTAGGATCATCTTCTTCCTCCTTATTCTTCATCTCTTAAAGTGTCCAAGAGATTTGAAGAATTTTTTTCAGATCGACTATCAGGAGGAATCCACGAGAAGCTAGTAGTTCAAGTGGATCTTCATTCAACAAACCTCTAACCAGAGTTACAATCTCATATGGATTACCTATAGAGGTTGGTCACATGTGCGACTCCAAGGGCAATAATGAAACTCGACCATAGTGTTCTCGACCCATGCGAAGGTAAGAGATTTGATCTCTTCTCTCATCTAGATGCGATCTAAATTTTAGATCTAAAACTATTCTAGATCTAGGATATTGATTTGATCAATATCAAAATATTTATTTTTAGATTTATGTATGCATTATGACATGTTATAGATCCTAGATGTAGGATTTAGTAATTAGATTATATGCTTTTGTAGATTAAATAGTTTAATCTACATCTTCCACTATAATTTATTTTTAAAAAGTTTTGAAATTCAAGCATAAAATCTTACATGTTTTCTATCACAATAACTGTTAAGTGAGGTAGTGAGCCAGTCGGTGAAACTGTACCATCCACTAGAAATCAATGATCGTGAAGATTTTTGCATCTCTACCTAAGGAGTGTAGGGATCAAAAAAAATAGTGAAAGCCTAAGTTATTTAAAAAATAAAACCTCTAAACAAATTTTTTAAGTCAAATTACAAGTTTAACTAGAAACTTTGACTCTCTATGGAAAAATATCTATAATTAAATCCCAAACCTAAATCTTAGACACCCACAGACTGACAGAACCAAATTACAATGATTGGCTAAGGAACTTCAAAATTATTTTAAGTTTGAAAAAGCTAACCTATGTATTGGACCAGGATCCCCTCACTTTACCAGCACCTTCGATCATGGATCAAAGAGTGTCTCATGAAAAGTGATCGGATAATGATAATAAGGTCAGGTGCTACATGTTGGGCTCAAAGTCTAATGAATTGTAGCACCAATATGGAGACATTAAGACTATACGCCAAATGTTGGCTCATCTATAAGAATTGTTTGGTGAACAGAGTTGTGAAGTGCATTATCAAGTCTCAAGAAGACTCTTTAAGGAATAGATGTGTGATCGACAGTCGGTCAAAGATCATTGCCTGGTGATGATCAAGGACCTAGAAGAGCTTGAAAAGCTTAGTGTCTTAAAGGACAAGGATCTATAGATTGATGTGATCTTGCAATCCTTGAGTGATTCCTATGGGCAGTTCATCATGAACTTCCATATGAATAAGCTTCAGTGCACCTTGGTCGAGTTAATAAATAGCTGGTTACTGCTAGCAGACTTTAAAGAGTTCAAAGGGCTCATTCTTGCTGTGGAGCAGACTTCTTCTGAAAGAGTCTTTTGGAAAGAGAAGAAGTCTACGAAGAGGTAGAAAACAAAAGGAGAAAAGAAGGATGAGCCGCAGAAGAAGGCTGTGGAGAAAGAAAAGTATTTTCACTGCAACTCTAATGGTTATTGAAAGTGAAACTATCTTGCATATCTGGCCAGCCCAAAGAACATAAAGGAAGAAGGATCCGAACGATCTAGGGATAGTATCAACAAAAGATATCTATGGCCTCTTAGGCTAGGTCATATAGCTCTAGATAGGATTAATAAATTGGGGAAATCCAGACTAATGAATTCGTTGGCTTTTAAGTCATATCTGATTTATAAATCATGCCTTCAAGACAAAATGACTAAGCTCCCTTTTATAGGACATGGGAAAAGGGCCACGGACATAATTATCCTAGTACATATAGTTGTGTGCGACCCATTCGATGTGCCAATTAGAGGTAATTATGTCTACTTTATTATCTTTATTGATGATCTATTTTGGTAAGGGTAAGTGTACCTGATGCGATACAAGTCAAAGCTTTGAAAAGTTCAAGAAATTTAGACATGAAGTAGAAAAGCAAACCAAAAAGCCCATTAAGATTCTTCAATCAGATTGAGGAGATAAATACCTTAGTTAAAAATTTCTAGACTCTCTCAAGGATAATGGTATAGTCTCACAATAGACTCCATCTGGAATGCCTCAACTTAATGGAGTTTTAGAATAGAAAAATTAGATCCTGTTAGATGTGATCTGGTCCATGATGAGTTTCACGGATCTTTCTGAGTTTCTTTAAGGATATAATTTAATGACAGCTATTTAATTACTAAATAAGATTTCATCTAAAATTATTTCTACTATACTATATGAGATATGATATGATAAGAAGCCAAGTCTGAGTCATCTCAAAATTTGGGATTGTTCGGCAGTGGATAAGTTAGAGTCTAGATCCCTTAGAGCTCGATTTATTGGATATCCTAAAGTATCATTAGGGTATTACTTCTATCTTCCAAAAGACCATAATTTGATTATGGGTTGACATGCCATTTTTCTTAAGAAATTGTTTGTTCAAGATTATGGCATCAAAAGATAGATTATGCTCAAGAAAAAGTCTCCAAAGAGCAACGAGCCAAGAAAACTAAGGAACCCTTCAATCTAGCCAATCCTAATACAATCTTCTCTATCTCGTAGGTTTAATAAGATTTTCCATCCTCTTGATAGGTACTTAGGTACTATTTTAGAGGATGTAGAGAAAATGTTCCTTACAAAAAATAAGGTTTGTTGGGGATAAACCCCGCTCCTGATGAACTTCAAGATGGCACCTGGTCGAGAAGGATTTTCGATCATGGAAGAGCTTCAACCGCGGCTTCACTTGTCCCTGGGTTGACCAACTTTTAGTATGCTTGCCGATCTTTGGGACTACTTAGATGAACTTCCTCCGAACTTCTCCACCAGACAAACTTCTTCCAGACTTCTCTGCTAGATGAACTTCCTCTAGACGAATTTTCTCTGAACTTCTCCACCAGATGAACTTCCTTTGGACTTCTCTGCCAAATGAACTTCCTTCGAACTTCTCCTCTAGATGAAATTTTTTTAGCTTCTCCACCAGACGAACTTTCTCCAGACTTTTCCACCAAACAAACTTCCTCTGGACTTCTCCTCCAGACAAACTTCCTCTAGATTTCTCCTCTAGATGGAGTTCTCCTTCAGTCGAGCTTCCTACGGACTTCTTCTAGAGACGGATTTCTCCACTAGACGAACTTTCTCCGAACTTCTCCTCCACACAGACTTCTCCTTCAAACAAACTCTCTCTCCAAACAAATTTTTCCATTAGTCAAACTCCCTCAAAATTTCTTCCAGTCATCTGAAGGGCTTCTCCCAATCGAACCTTTCTCGATATTGATAGTGGTTTAGTCTGAACTTTCATAATTAAATCTCAACTGCCTGCATGTCACGATAATGGATGCATCACGACAACAGACACTACCCTCTATAATAAATTCTACGTGGCTTGAACGATCAACTACTCGATAGTTATGGCTGTCACCATTAGTTTGTCACAGACTCTGTCTATAAAAGGGACCCTCCTGATATGTTTTCTTCAAACCCTCTCCTCCATCTTGAAACTTTGCTATGTTTTCTACTGAGCATTCCATTTTTATTGGTCGAAAGAGATGACTTGACCATCGGAGGATCTTGCTAGAGCCACCCCCCTCCAATTTGGACTTCTTTTGCAGGTCCAGCGATGACCTTGACTTCTTCAGCTCTAGCCAGTTTCAATGTCAACCAGATTCCACACCAACAGGATTCATGATGATGATTCCAACAATCTATGACAAGACGATATCAGATATTGATTTTGAGAAATGGTTAGAGGCAATGAAGTTAGAAATTGATTCTATGTGATCCAACCAAGTTTGAACCTTGGTAGATCCACCTAAAGGTATAGTACTTATTGGATGTAATGGATCTTCAAGAGAAAATAAGTATAGATGGAAATGTGGAGATATTCAAAATGAGGCTAGTAGCAAAAGGGTATAGTCAGTGCAAAGGCATAGACTATCAAGATACCTTCTCACCAGTAGCTATACTAAAATCCATCCGTATAATTGCTTGCTATTGTAGCCTAGTTTGATTACAAAATTTAGCAGACGGACGTGAAAAGATATTCTTAAATGGATATCTTGAGGAAGATATCTATATAGAATAGCCGCTTGGTTTCACATCTAGTGATGGTGATCACAAGGTCTGCAAGCTGCAAAGGTTTATTTATGAACTAAAGTAGGCATCTTGAAGTTGGAATAGTCATTTTAATGATGTAATCAAATCATTTGATTTCATCGATAACAAGAAGAAGCCCTATGCATTCAAATTGGTTAGTGAAAGCATTGTTGTCTTCCACGTACTGTACGTGAATGACATCTTTCTGATCGAAAATGATATTTTCATATTGAGCTCGATCTAAGTATGGTTATCTAAGAAGTTTTCTATTAAAGATCTAGAAGAAGCATCCCTCATTTTGAAAATTAAGGTCTATAGAGATAGACTGATGAGGATGATCGATAAGGATGCTAGGTCTCTTACAGAATATGGACATAGAGAAGGTGCTGAAGAGGTTCAGCATGGAGAACTTTAGGTCCAGGGGTTTATGGACTCAGATTTTATGTTTGACATAGATGATAAAAAATCAATATCTCGGAGTCTATTTATGTGCAATTATGGTGTTGTAAGCTGAAAAAGTTTCAAGCAAACAGTGATAGAAGTTTTCACCATATCCATAATTATCTCAAAAAGGATACATCAAGGTTAAGAGAGTTGACATCGTAGACAAAGCGGTTGACCCACTAACGAAGCCTTTAAGTTAGTAGAAGATCAAAGCCCACCTTAAGAAGATGGGACTTAGATTTGTAGCTGACTAGCTTTAGGTCAAGTGGAAGTTTGTTAGATGTATGCCCTAGAAGCTAGATTGATTGATACTTATAAAATACTTTCTAAGGGCATTTTTATAATTTTGATTTAAAATTAATAAATGGGTTAATTATTTTATCATATTTATGTATTAAAGTGTCTATGATACATCCTTTGAGTTAATGGACATGATAATACATATTCTCAAGAGTTGAGAATTTAAGGCATGTATTATCATAATTAACTCATAAACTGCTTCTGATCGTAGGATTATCATGAGAATGATGATCAATCTAGAAGATCAGTGTACGATCACTTTTTCTAAGATAGATAAGTCTTGAGTCTATGGTATGGAGACATCAGAGTGAGAGTATAGGTACTCATTGAGAATGAGGACACTGGATGTGACCACCTCAAGCAGTTATAAGGGAGTCTATCTTTTCGTCGATGACTAGCTCGATACTGCAGCATGTGTCTACTTCTTTGATCTGAGGTGCATCGGTAGTTCACTTTGAGGGTGTTATAGTTTGACTACACCATAACTCGATCTTCTAGCCATTCGAAATCCCGAGGTGTATGTTGGCTATAACATATTCATTGTAGAAACTGGATCGCACCAAGAAGAGATCTATCAATCTCAATAGAGGAGTGGTCCTATGATGATCATGAGATCGAATCCTAAAATCCATGGCTATGGTAGTATGAAATAATAGAAAGAAGTTTTTGTTAGAGTTTTACATCGAACTCAAATCGAATGATTCATTCATATGATGGGTGTTGGGTTTGACGAGTTCACCTTAACCCTAATCCTGTCAGTGCTCATGATAGAAGAACCCAATCGCATAGGTAGCTACACCGAGAGGTTCGCTATTCGATTGTGATTGATTGCCACCATATACTGCTAGGTGTCACTAGTGGATTTTGGGATCAATTAGAATTGTCTTGATGATCAACGATTCTAATTGGGTGAATCAGAAGAGTTCTGGTCCATCAAAAGATGTTTTGATGATATCGGTGATAAAGATTGTGACATGTCCCATTACCATATAGAACTAAACCTAACTAGATCACACAATCAAGGGTTTAGATCTGGATGTCATCAATTTGGCTAATCTAGATTGATTGATTTAGATTAGATCTGATTAGGTTTAAGAAAATCATTCTAGCATATGATTGAGCTTAGTATTCTCCTTCTGTAGTTTTTCTGATTTATCTCAACTGAGCCAAATTAGATTTGGCTCATCTGAAAGCCTTGTATGGGCTTGTCCTGATCTGATTGGAGCTTGTCCTAGTCAGAACAGGCTTGTCCTGGTCAAAACAAGGCTTGTCCTAAATCCCATAAGATGGGAACAGGACAAGGATTGTCTTAACCAAATCAAAATTTGTCCTAAACTAATTAGATAAATTTTGGACAAGGCTCTCCCGAATATCCTATATGGATTGGTCTTGATCTGACTGGACCTAGTCCTGGCCTGATCAAGGCTTATCCTAATTTGATTAGGACTTGTTCTAATTCTATTGGATGGGACTTGAAAAGGGCTTGTCTTAAATCCCATAAGATGGGAGCAGACAAGGGTCAAACATTGACCCATCTTTGCAAGATGAAAGAGGTGGCGGTGCTCTTGGAATTTTCTCTTGGGCGCATGCCCCTAGGATGTTACATGAGGAGAGTGAGCCCCAGAGGCTAGTATAAGGAAGGGGTGTGTGGATAGGCATGGGTAATTACACATTTAAATGAAATTTGAATGAGTCAAAGTGTTTGATACTATTCAAACTCTAGGAGAGATATTGTCTATGCCTATATTATTTTATCTAAAATTCTTTGCCATCAAATCCACTCATTTTGTATTATAAAATGAGAAATATTTCAGATATGGGGCATGGAAAATTAAGGAGAGTCTTGCATGTTGACTTTGACCTATTCAAAGTCATATGCAAAGGGACTCTAGGGTTTGGTCTATAAATAGACCCCACACCAAAGAGTTTGTGATTAATGTTAGCCCATGCCTAGATGCTGTCTCTCCCCCATCTCCCACACCCTCTTCCTGATTCTCTCCCTCTTCTCCAATCTTAGGTAGTTGGGTGACTCAGCCATCAAGCATTGATGACTGCTGCTGTGAAGACTGAGTCTAGAAAACCCTAATCAAAAGATGAACATGCTACTGCTACAGATTAGATCGAAGGTGCATCAAGTTGATTCTAGATTTGACATTAGAGATCAAGTCCAAAAGGAGGAGAATTCTATATCTGACTTGAGTGGATACCGGTAGAGGCCAAGTGCGTGCGTGGCTCAATTAGAATTTTGGATTAGTCTTCAGATCATCATAATGGATAAATGGTTTACACAATTAGGTGATAATTGTTATCACTATTTTTGTTTTTATTTTTGCTTCTATTTTTTGATCAATCTAATTTAATCTAAGAACTCTTAGATCTGATTAGATCATAGAAAAAATTTTAAAATATTTTACTACAAATCTGATCCAATTAGATCGATCATGTAGTGAAAGAAATCTAGTATTTTCTTCACTAGGATAGGGCTTTATCCTACGGGTCTTAAGGCATAGTTTGAGAGGTCTTAAGAGGGCTAACTCATGTATCGCTTTGCATTCCATAGGAAAGTAGCAGAATCGACATAATCAAAATTTTGGAGTACAGTACAGAAGACCTTGGTTGGTTCATCCGCAGCGTGATCTCTTTCGGCCCAATATGCAGATAGATGCGGGGGGATGCGGGCATTGCTATACATTTGCTAGCACGAGCAGGAAAGCGTAGTCATCGATGGGCATGTTGAATAGGCATTGAAGTGGCGGGTTTAGATCTAGGGGATGAGAGCATGTAAAACCATGGATGTATATGGGTTTTGATCAGTGCTTTCATGTATTGGGTTAGCCTAAGAGACTTTTTTAGCTAGAATTTGGATTTATAAGGGTTTATGTGGTGTAGCATAAATCCTAGAGTATATAAATCCAAGTATTATAACTTTTACAAGAGAGTGGAATACAATTAAGCTTTTCTTCCTAACTATCTTCTCTTCTCTCTAGTTCCAACACAAAAATCTTAGGTGCCATTCCCTCTCTCTTTTCTTCTTTGATCTTCTTTGGTTTACTGGATTAACACTCAGGTTTTATGCAAGAGATCGAATCTATGGCTATGGTTCCAAGCAGCCGTAGGCACAATAATTGGTATCAGAATCAAGTTGAGTATGGAAGAGGAAGAAAATTAGATTTTAGTAGAGGACCAGCAGTGAGGATCAGATCTAAGGTTTTCTCTAGGTTTCGTGAGGAAGAAAGAGATCTAAGGGTTGCTGTCAACCATCCCTAGTTAAGATAATTTTTAGATCTACGTATTTGTGGTTATTTGATTTAGATTGATCATGGAAGGTAGCAGGTTGAAGGTAGGATTTAAGAAATTTGATGGTAAAGAAAGTTTCACAATATGAAAGATTAGAGTGGAGGATCTGCTAGTTTAGATGGGGTTGGATTCAGCCATGGAGGATAGGCCGAAGGAAATGATAGATAAGGGGTGCATATCCTTAGAGAAAAGGGTGAAAGAGCAAGTATAGTGCTCTCAAGTCTTGGAAGACTGTGAAGGAGTCAAGATGGTGGCTCTTGAAGGCTAGGATTGGTCGGAGATGTATTAGCAAAGATAAAGAGGTTTGCACATAGTCGGGCTAGCTCGAATATGCAGTAGAGCTGACTCGATTCGTATCCGAGCCGACTGTCTCAGACGGATAGATGATATGGTTTGGAAAGACGCAATCGAGCTGGCTCGACTTCTGACCGAGCCAGCTTGATGGTGGCAAACAGATTTGGATGGGTTTTTTATTTGGTCTTGGATTGGATCTAATCCAAGAGGTCTTAAGGCCTGGTATGAGAGGTCTTAAGGTGGCTAATTCATGTATTGGGCTAGATCTTTAGTCCAGGGGATGAGAGTATGGATTAGCCGAGGAAAGCTTTTTAGGACTGAGTCGTGTTGACTCAAGGTATCTATATATATACTTGTATATGCAGTTTACGAAAAAAAAGAAGAGAATGAATTAAATCTCTTTTCTTCCTGAAACCTTAGCTTTCTCTCTTTCTCACCCTACCACCATCTCATCTTCTTATCATCTGATCTTTATCTTTTTTGCTAACATCTCCAACTTGCTTCCTCAAAGTTCGTAAAAGGTACAAGAGTTTCTACAGGTCTTGGAATAATTCATAACAAGTGGTATCAGAGCCAAATTGTATGAAAGGAGGAGAAGACGCCTGAAAGTTGAAGATCTTCAGGTGCTATGAATTCAGCAAGATCCTATCAAGGTATTTCTCAAATTCCTTGGATCTGTGTTATATTTTTTTGGCTTGAATCCAGCCATAGGAAGCAACGTGAAGGTTGATTTTGAGAAGTTTGATGGAAAAAAAAAAATTTCATGTGAAAAGTTTGTGCGAAAGATCTTCTGGTTCAAGCTGAATTGGATCAGACATTGGAAGAGAAGCCTGAAGGGATGTCAGATCGCCAGTGGATGTCTCTGGAAAAGAAGGCCTGCTCTGTGATCAGAGGTTGCTTGTCGAATGCAGCACTCTATTTAGTTTTAGAGGAGAGGACCCCAAGAGGCTTGTGGTCAAAGTTGCAAACAATGTATATAGGTAAGAATATGTGCAACAAGTTGATGTTGAAGAAGAGACTGTACAACCTTTGGATGCAGGAAGGCAGAGATGTCTTCGGACACATCCAAAAATTTGACTAGATGAGCAATGAGTTGCTGAATATTGAAGTGAATATGGAGGAAGAAGATAAATCATTGCTTCAATTATGCTCATTGCCCTCGTCCTATGATCCATTCATGACGATTCTGCTCTATAATAAGAAGATCCTGGAGTATGAAGACATGGTCTCGATATTGTGAACCAACAAATAATAAGAGAAGTTGACCAAGGAAGGTGTTCCCTAGGAGGGCTTGACCATGGGGGAGAGATCTAGGAGATCACAGGAGAGAGGCAAGTCAAGGAGATGATCAAAGTCTCGGAAGTGCAAGAACAGGAAGGAAGCTAGATGCTACAAGTGCAATGAGATCGGACACTTCAGGCATGATTGCCCGCAATGGTAGAATAAGAAGGGAGAAAAGAGTGGATCTGATGTGTTGAGTACAGTGGCTGATAGTGAGGTGGAGGATGACCTCTTGGTTATATCAAATGATCATAGAAGATACACAGATGTATGGATCCTGGATTCAGCCTGTTCGCATCACTACATCCCAAACCGATCTTGATTTGTCTCATACACTAAGATTGATGAGGGGAGTGTGATACTTAAAGATGATCATCCATCTAGAGTCACTAGTATTGGAAGCATGTGGATGAGGATGCTCGATGGGATGGTGTAGACTCTCACAAATGTGAAGCACGTTCTAGATTTGAAGAAAAATCTCGTGTCACTGGACTATCTAGAGCAGAGCGGCTGCAGCTTTAGTAGTCATGCCAGGAGTAGAGTTCTTAATATCTCCAAAGGTGCTATGATGGTAATGAGAGGCAGGAGGATGAAGAACAATCTCTATAAGTTGGTTGAATTTGTGGTGATCGAAAAATCTGATGCAATGATAGCAGCACAGGATCAGTAGGGGGCTTATCGATTATGGCACTACCACCTAAGCCACATGGATGATCGTGGGATGAAGGAGCTGAGCAAACATGGTCAAATTTTAGACTTAGATGAAGGTGTTACAGAGGTATGTGAGCCATGCTAGATGGATAAATAGAGAAGAGTACAGTTTATCCGTCAGTTCAGCCCATATTGCAGTCCCACTGGAACTGGTTCACACTGATGTATGGGGGCCGACTCCATTTTCGAATCAGAAATAGAGTGAGATACTTCTTGACCTTTATAGATGATATCTCAAGGAAGGTATGGATCTACTTCATGAAGAAGAAATCAAAAGTCTTCATCAGGTTCAAGATGTGGAAAGCTAAGATGGAGAAGGAGACAGATCAGAATTTGTAGTGTCTACGATTAGACAATGATGGAGAATACACCAGCAAAGAGTTCCAAGGCTTTTGTGAGGAGTGTGGTATCAAAAGGCACTTCTTGGTAAAAGAAACTTCTCAACAAAATGGGATGGTTGAAAGGATTAATAGAATCCTTTTGAAAAAGGCACGGTGCATGAGGCTGTAGGTAGAGCTTTCGAAGGCATTCTGGATTGATACAGTAGATGCGGCCTATTATCTGATGAATCGGTTGCCTCATACAAAGTTAGATGGTGGTATTTTTTAGAGAAGAGATGATCTGAAAGAAAGATTGGACTGAGCCATCTAAGGGTATTTGGATGCACGGCTTTTATGCACATCGGTGCTGATGCGTGGAGCAAGTTGGATGCTAGATTATAGAAGATGGTATTCTTGGGATATCCGCAAGGAGCTAAGGGATACAGACTGTGGGATCCCTTGGAGAATAAAGTTGTCATTAGTAGGGATGTTAC